>JAOVVG010000047.1:21187020-21215602 GCA_028566375.1 Leptodoras nelsoni | reverse complement strand
ATATATACCAATCAGCCATAACATTAAAATCACCTCTTTGTATCTAAACTCTTTGTCCATTTTATGAGCTCTGTTTTTCTGCAGACTTTGTTAGCCCCCTTTTATGCTGCTCATCAGTGGTCAGGACCCCCACAGGACCACCACAGAGCATGTATTACTTGGGTGGAGGATGATTGGCAGCACTGCAGTGACCCTGATGTGGTGGCGGTGTGTTAGTGTGTGTTGCGCTGGTACGATTCTATCAGACACTGCAGTGCTACTGAAGTTTCTAGCCACTGTGTCCACTCACTGTCCACTCTATTAGACACATCTACCTGGTTGCTCCTGATCTTGTAGATGTAAAGTCAGAGGCAGTAATTCATCTGTTGCTGCACAGTTTGTGTTAATCATCCTCTAGTCCTTCATCCATGGTCACTGGCTGCTACAAACAGGACACTGTTGGCTGGATATTTTGGTTGGTGCTTTTGCTGTGAGGTGACAGTGCTCCACACTGTGTCATATATACAGTGACGACAATGGTGAAAAAGGAGTCTAATATCCAGGGAAGATGCTGGAGCTTCATCCATGCAGCTGAAGCTGATTTAATGTTTCCATTAATGGTGGAGTGTCACTCACAGAAACTTCTTACACAGATTGATTGTGTGTTCCAGGTTTCTGAAGGCTCTCAGCTCAACACATATTTGTATTTTGTCCAAACACAAAATTCAGTGCAATGAAAGCAGTAATAATTGTGTATTATGTTTGATCAGACGTCTTAGATAATATCCGTTACTAAACTATTCACTGCAGTGGGCTTTGAGTGCAACGTCTCTGTTTCAGCCTGATGATCCCAGTGTATGGGGTCAGTACGCTTCCCATAACGCATCAGGCACCAGACAAAGGGTTGCTGAAATAATCAATGACAATTCAATCAGGTCTGTGTCATTCTGCCTTTCCTGCATTGGCTCAGGACTGAGATAAAACAAGCGAGACGTTTTCCTAAGAATGTCAACATCATTTCATTAGCCGAGATTCTCTCAGCACTCACGCACTGAAATAGCAAAGACATGCAACAGAATAAATAAATCGACAGAATATCTCAAATAATGATGGATTTGTCTGTATCTACTCTTTCCTAGAAAATTCCTTTATTTGTTCTTCGTAGCTTTCAGATATACAAGTTGTTTCTGTCCATCACCAGATTTCCAACTTGTCCCTGCATGGAAGTAAAGCACAGGTGCACAAGGCTTTGTAACCCTGGCAGCAGGGTTTATAGTGGAGTGTGCCTGTAGCTGCTTGAACAAAGCAGGAGAATGTGTGCGAGGCGGGAATCTTTGCTTGTGTGTGCGTGTGTGTGTGTGTGTGCGTGTCTGTGTGTGTGTGTGTGTGTCTGTGTGTCTGTGTGTGTGTGCGCATATCTATGTGTGTTCACTGTGTTCCTGGAGCAGTACTGCAGAGCTTGATTAATCAGCCAGCAGATTGTAAGAGCTCCCATTATCCTGCCGCTTCGCTCTGGCTGCAGCCTCCCAGACCTTGTTGCTTTATTTTTTTGCCTCTACATTATCTGGCTAACAAGCTTATTCTGAATAGCACATTGTTAATTCTAGAATGAATAACATATACTGTCAACTTTATGAGGTTTATTCTCTCTCTGTACTCAACCTCTAGTCAGCCCTTAGGCTGGAGGGACTTCTAAACTCATTGGCCTTTGGCTCTCCATATACTCTGGTATGATCCAATTAGGATCCTTGTTAATCTATGTATAATGTAGATTAATGAAGAAACAGTGTGTCATGTTGCTTTATTTAGACATGTATTCCACTGAAGGTCTAAGGATGACCCAACTCTTAAAAGCGAAATTCAAATGGAATTTTTTTCCAGCGAAATTTATGATATGCCAGACAGGACTTTTGCTCAAAGTTGCTGCACTCTTGAAATAGCGCATTTTGTTTCTTATGGTATGGTGAAAGAAGGTCTGTTCGCAGATTTATTTACTCATGAGGGAAACTCATGACGGAAGCTATTAGTCATTTCCTAATTACTTATTCCCACCTCAGAGAGAAGCCACCAAAGTAAAAGTTTTCCGCCTGAGCATATTTACCGAGCACTTATTTTTGGCAGAGCTCTTGAAGATGTGCCATGTTTAATTGGCGTAAAAAGAAATAATGGCACTCTACACCCACCTGCTTAATGGCATGCTGGCGTCTGTCTTGTTTGCCTCATCATACCCAGAAAATTCTCCTGATTATAGTGGTGGATGTGATGTGTTGGGTATGTTCGCTAAAATCTCCTAAAAAGGTTTGAGAGGAACAGACTGTTGAATAAAATATGTAGCATATTAATATGGATATTATATGTGCCAATTATGTACATATTATATATCAATGTGTAAATGATGTATTTGTAAATGTATACTATATACTGTATCTATTGTGTGTATAAACATATATATACTTTATATCAACTCGATGTGTAAACGTGTGTATGCTGTAAATCTACTCTATGTGCAAATACAACCTTTTACATTAGGGGTCCTGGGTTATCTGTTATATGCATTTGTTCTTGTGAACCTACTCTCTCTGAGGGGCCTGTACCTTATTATTTGATGCCTTAAACAGTGGTCCCTGCAGGCACTCCACATTTAGTTTCAAGTGAAGCCATACAAACAACAGCCAAAAGCGCCCAACTCACATACTAGCACTGCCAGTACAACACAATGCATACATAAGGCCAGAGATGCCAGCTGTCTGGCACAGGTATCATATGTATAACCATTAGGTGAGCTCCAGTTGAGTTTCTATTTATGCATTTTATGTGTTTGTGGAGCTGAAGGGAGGGGTGTTTGGTTAAAACTACACCACATCTGTACAGTATTTTTCATTTTTTAATTCTCTGAAGGAAAAAAGACTGTTTCAGATCAATGTTTATATGTTCAACACAGAAATAAGCGAATGAGAAAAATGAGAGAATAAGAAAGAGAGAGAGAGAGAGAGAGAGAGAGAGAAATCAAGGGGAGTAGGATGTGTCAGCTGTGCATAACCATTTCCCCTTCTATTCTATTGCATGTAAAGATGATGAATTTTGATTATGATTGGCTGAGACTAATGCAGAATGAAGCTTTCTCTCGCCGCTGTGACGTGTGTGAGCAGAGGCTGATTATCTGTCCTTGCCGAGGGAACAAATGAAAGCTTGACCCTCCCATTCAGCTCTGACAGGAGATGTATGTGCTACGGAAGTGGGTATATGACTTTAGGATATGCATGGATGGATTTGCTCTCTCAAAACAAAAGCCACAAAATTGAACTGAATATTCATGGGAAAGCCTCTCCCATGAAACACAGTTATTTGCATAGATTTTTTTTTTCAGCATAGAGATGATGGAGGGGAAGACAGAAAAAAACAGTTCCTGCTGTCACCTGGAACCGTATTTCTTTTTCTAATATATGACCAAGGAAACATTTTTAAAACAGTACAATGTCCACAGTGTAAAGATGAACGTATACAAAATCAGCTGGGACATTTTACATAAGAACAGCTACAGTCTCCTAGCAAACACAACCGTGTGTCATTAGAATGAGCTGCACTCTACCTCTGTCCAACCTGTTACTGTGAAGAAATGAGCTGTTTGAATTCTTAACAAATGTAATTTGTCAGCGTTTAATATGGCAAGCAGGGAGGAGGAAGGGGAGTGAGGCGTCCCGTCTGGCTTCACAGCAGAGCTGTAGCTAAATAGGTACATCCATGTGGATTAGCTTTAGAGACAACACCCCCAGTCTAGGAGCTGGAACTGGCACTACCCTCCCACTGTCAGTCTGGAATACACTCCCCTGATTATAGGCATTGCCAATTCGAGCTAGACAGAGAGACAGAGAGCGAGAGAGAGAGAGAGAGAGAGAGAGAGACAGAGAGAGACAGACAGAGAGAAGATAGGCAGAGGAATTGAAAGATTGAATAATACAATAACACAATAACAGAGAGGATGAGGTGGCAGTACCTGTAGGGTAATTTCCATTTCTCTCTATCTAGTTGGTCATCTGTCAGTTTACTGTAAGAGTCTAACCACCAAAGATGGGATTAAGCCTGAGTATAATCCTTCTCATAGCTGTGTGAGTGGTTTGAAAGCGTGTGTTTGTGTGTGCTTTGAGAGGCTCTGTGTCTATGTGTACAAGTGTGCTCGTGCATAGACGGGGTGGGGATTACTGCACTTTTTCAATTTCCTACTTGAAGCATCATAAGCTATTTTTGAAAGCACACATGGGCTGCTTGTGAAAGCAGGCTTTGGGGAGGCCAGATTTTGCCAGGCTGAATAGCATTCAAGCCAGATCCTTCTCTGTCTGCTGCCGCTGTTGCATTAGGACTTCCAGGGGAGTCAGCTAGTGAGAGAGCCGGTCGTGTCAACATACTGTGTGCTTCTCAGTCTCTTATTATACACAGCCTATTACCACAGACAAAGCCATCCTTAGGGTCATTGACACATGACAGCTGCCACACCAAAGCCTTAGAGAATAAACCCACATAAAGGGAGAACATTGACAAAAGCCCATACAATAGATTAATGAACAACAAACTTGAATTACATGATGAGCTTATTTAACTGTGTTTACCCCTCATCTATATAGCAGAAAATGCTGCTGCTGCTATCTGTGTCCTGTCCAAACTCATAATGAGGACTGCTGAATTGTGTGTTGATGGTTTTCTGTGGCTCAGGTTCTGTGGTTTTCAGTGGCTCTTATGGATAAGGAAGTGAAAATATGTCCCTTTAAAATGGGAAAAGATACAAAATCACCAGGGAGAAATCTCTCAACCTAAGCATTGTGTTGATATTAAAAATGAATTGTTCTGGAAATACCATTTCATGCTGTGCAAGTACAGATGCTGAAACAAGTGTGTCACTAATGGCAGAGCTGTCTCCTTTCATCAAGAACTAACTTTTGACCCTTCAGACAGCGCAAAGATTCTCTCCTCCACCTGAGCAAGCCTGATGTTTAAAAACTAAAGCTGACATTTCAAATGTAGCTCGTATGTGATTCGTTACAAATTATGCAAACAAGAAAGCAGATATATAGATTTACTTTGAAAAATGTAATTGTTCTGTGCTGTGAACCATGGGCATAATTTTCTTTTGAAAAGTGCTGGGGACATAGATAAGAAAATGTGTGTGTGTGTGTATGGGGGGGCTGAAGGGGTGAAAAAAGCCCAGTTCTTGGGTAATCAGGAAGAAATGGGTTCACAGTGAAAACCCTGTTGTAAGGAGACTTACATATACAATACGGGATACAATCATAACAGAGTACAAACATGATTTTGTCCATGGCACTAAGCTATGCATTGACCAGAAGTATGAAAAAAATTTAATGTTGAAAGCCTGTGAATATACACTTTTTGGTGAACACCTTGTGCCCGTAATTATTTTTTGGGGTTGGCAATTACAGTATGACATGTTAAAGGAACTGCTTTGGTATATTGTTACTTTGGGTAATCATAGTGTCTCCATGACAGGAGCATGTTAGAAGGAAATTGAAAATAAACCAAGAGGCTATTATAATAACTAACCAATTGGCATATGTTTAACAATGTGTAGGATTATTATTATTATTATTATTATTATTATTAATAGTAGTAGTAGTAGTAGTAGTAGTAGTACAGGGGCAGTGGAAGGCCAGTAGGTTAGGACTCCGGGTTGCGGTTCGGAAGGTTTCGGGTTTGAGCCCTGACCAGGCTGCTGCTGTTGGGCCCATGAGCAACGGCCTCAACCCAATTCTCAACTTTGTCCCAAAGCCCTGCTTAAGGGGGAGGGTTGTGTCAGGAGGGGCATCCAGCATAAAAACTGTGCCAGACCAATATGTTATCCGCTGTGACGATCCCAAGGAATGGGAGCAGCCAAAGGAAATGCATTATTATTAATATTATTATTACAATTGAAAAAGAATGATTGTTAAGTGAAAAAGCAGAAATGTACCTCAGAATTTGATGTTCCTGAGATGCTGCAAGCCACCTTCACAGTCCTGTAATGGCAATTTAAGTCAGCATTGTCTCCAGGGTGAACGGGTCAGAACTGGAGAGAAATTTGTACATACATGCCATACACCAACTCAGATAAGTTAGATGTTATCACAACTTAACTTTAGCCATGAAAGAAGTCCAATTATGGACTGACAGGTGAGAGACAGCAGCCAATCAGTGAGAAAGTGAATGAGAGAGAGTGACAATAAACAAAGGTGTCAATGTGAGTCAGTAGATGAAAATCCCTGCTGGAGTAATCGGGTTTTAACATTCTTTTTCTTGTTGAAGAGTGAAAAGTAAGACATTTATTTTTTTGTTTAATTTGGTAAACTGCATTCATTTTTCATCAGTGCAAATTATAGATTTAGCAGTTATCCATTTAAATGAAAGGCAATTATCAGTAGCTTAAAATGAAATTCTTTATCTATGTCTTGTTGATGATTTAATGTAAAATCAATGTGAAAACATACTTGCAAATGAATATCTATAAAATGCATTTAACAAAATTAATTTCATTTAGTTTAAATGGGGATATAAAAAAAATACCTAAAAACTACTTAGTATTATACACTGTCCATTGCAGTGCGTTCAATGAATCCTGGCTAAGAAATGGCGGCTGAGGATACGCTTGCGTCACTCATGATACACGTAGAGACACATTCTAAAGCCTGGTGTGAACTTACTTAGTTGTGATCAGATCAGAACATACTTAGTTGTCATCCATGATGCATGTTAAGGGCTTCACTCAAGGCTGGGCATCTCTGGCTGTTTATTACAGATTTGTTTACACTGTCTTAACCAATTGGACAACAGTCTTTTAACTTGTAATTTTGAGCCACACCTGGGCACACACGCTTCAAGCACAAACTAGGTATGTTTGCATTTTAAAAATTCCCAAACAAACAAACAAAAACATCTCAATGGTTTTTGGACAGTTTGCTCTTCATTTGTCCCACCACAGGACCCATTAGCATTAGACACTGTTAATGTTTACCAGATTTTAGAAACATTTTAGATGCTCAATACTTATGAGGACAGACAAAATGAAAAATCAGGCCAGTGGGCAATATTTAAATTCAAAAGTCAGGGAGCAAACACGGTCCTCTTAGCTGTCTTGGTCCAGCAAAACTGATTAGCTGTGTTTATTATTAGTCTTTGTGGAGCTTATGTGGAGCTTGTGCCATACAAGTCCCTGTGTATGAGCTGTTACTATAGAAACAATGTTAGAATGAGCACTTTAATATAAACCTGAAGGCAGTTCCTCTATTTTAATAACCACCAGCAATCACTGGTTGAGATACACTTTTTTAAACCCATCAGTACATAATGATGATTGTTGAGAGCAGCGGGGGCACAATGGTTAAGGTGTTGGGTTACTGAATAGAAGGCTGGGGGTTCAAGCCCCAGCACCAATAAGCTGCCACTGCTGGGCCCCTCAGCAAGGCCCCTAACACTCAGTGGCTCAGTTGTATAAATGAGATAAATGTAAGTCACTCTGGATAAGGGTGTCTGCTAAATTCCATAAATGTTGTACCAAATTAGTGTTGTTAAGGAATGACCTGCATTCATATTGTGTCAGAACCGATGTATGGCTTTCAATCCTTTAGCAGGACCTTCAACGTCTGCTCTCTGTGGTAGTTGGTGGCATAATTGTGAAAACAGCTGGGCTACTGACTGAAATGTACCTATTCATGTTGGAGTTCACTTTCTCACATTTATACAGGCAACAAATTCATTCATTCATTCCTTGATTCATTCATTCATCTTCAGTACCCTCAGTATCCTGGTTGGGTCAGGGTGGATCCAAAGCCTATCCAGAGAAAACTGTATGTCAGGTGGAAATACACCATTCTTTTGACCATTAGTGGTGACATACTGTATGTTTTATATTGTTATGTTCAAACATTACATTAATATTTAGGTATGTAAAGTTATCTGAATAGATACTAATAGCTCATACAATAAACTTTTATTTATTGGATAAAATGTCCAGTATTTAACCTTGCCAGAAAAGCCTTGTCAATTATCACTAACTGAAAACCATAGTACTTATAAACAGTCTATGCTGACAACACCCAGCACAGAATTTCCAAATCTCAGAAGCTCAGACTAATTATTGCAGATCCTATACTCTGATAATTGCTAACCTACTCATTTAAAAGAGATTTGTTCTCGGTGTGTGCTTTGGTTGCACTTCATTTTTCTGACTTCAGTAGAATTGTGTAAATTGGTGCATTTTGTAAATGCACATAAGAGAACAGGGAGTCTATTTATTATCTTGTTCCAAATTCTTAAAATATTAAAAATGACTGAAGCATTGGAATTTTCGACAAGTACTAAACATAATAGTAAGTTTATTCATGAAATGTATGCATATGTATGTAATGTAATATGTATACTGCATCATAAGAATGAATTTCAACTAATAAATAAAGACCTTATATTGAGAGATTCTGAAAGCAAATCTTTCATCTGTAGTGTTCTCTACTAGGCAAAATGCTTGATATTTACACTGGCACAAGGAAATGCATCAGGGCCACCCTTTATAATATGCTCTGGAGAGAGAGATAAGTGGGAGGTTAGTGAGAGGCAGAGGAGGAAGACATAGAGAAATAATTTTTTCAAAAAATTAATTTGAGGATTTTCAATGGTCTATTATTGGCATAAACACACACACACACACACACACACACACACACACATAGTGCTGTACTCTGTGCACTGGTGGAAGTAGCATTAAGGAAGGCTTGCAAGCTCCTACAAAGATGCAAGATTGGGTGGGGGGCTAGCACAGAACAGAATGATTGCACAGATGGCATGGTCCATTCCCAGCACCAATTAATCCCCAGCTAAATGTGACACATCTTAACCTGCACTGGGTCCCATTCAGCACTCTACAGCAAAACCCATATGGCAAGGAGACACTTTCAGGCAGCAATTTGGACCTGGCAGTGAACCAGCCTCTGTAGACTGCCCCCCTCCTACTACTCGACATGTTTGTTCTACACATCTAGTCAGCACATGTCAGGACTGTCCTCTTGCCTTAACGAGGGCCAGTGCTGATATCACCTTGTCTTACATTCAAACATGAGGTATGAATCAAGAGAGAAACGACTCTCCACTTCTGTCCTGATAGGGAGAAAAAAGCGGAATAATTGATGTTTTATGTTTTCTCAATATTACATTTGGCATTAATTATTGTATTATGCAATATGCAGTTTCATGTGTGTATTGTAACCTTAAGGTATTATTTAACTCAAGAGTCAATATTAAATATGTTTGTATGTATACTATCATCCTAGCTTTTTCACTTAGAGTGACTACAAGTGTACAAAAAGAATTTGGCCTAAGTGCAAATACAGTATGTCCTACAAAGGTTTAAAGATGTGGAACCTCCTGTAAGAGCTTTACAGTGCTTGTTAAAGTGTGTGTACTAAAGCAAAAAAGACTTTATACTGTTAAGAAATGCAGGCACAAATGAGGACCAAATAGCATTAAAATAGCAAGATTCACTCAATTCTGTGCAATTTAATTTAAGAACAGGGGAATCAGTGTGACAAACTACACATTTTCCAATTCTCTAAATCCATATTACATTTTCAAGAGGTGTCAAAGAAAATGACTTCCCTGAACTATCTGGTCTTAAGTGGGAAGCTCATCCACTCACAGAGGAAGCCCATTCCCTCACAGTGGGATATATACCAGTCCAGTGCTTGTTATTGCCCATATGCTATACTGAATGTATACTGAACATTTCTGAATATTCTGTAGTATAGTGTGTTTCTAGCATAATAGCACACCTAAAGTCTTGTTTTTCATTCTTCCCCATATGACAGTCAGTGTATGCTTCACATCAGCTGGCATTTCTTTTGAGTAAAGCCTCTATCCTTTGTGACTTTGGCATGGAAGCTTGGTCCTGCCACAGATGTGAAAATGGTATGCTGATTTTCTTGCAATTGCGAGTTAATATTTTGCATTTAATCCTGCAATTACCCAGTAATATTACACAGTAGACTTCCAGTTCCACTAATCAAGCCACAACAAAACCAAGCATATGAAGCACTGTGTAAACAAGCAATATAATATATAGGAAACATTCCTTTAATTGTTCCACTTTAATTGTTTTACATGCACCCTGTAACATCTGGATAAAAGGATATACGACCTGTTAATAGGGGGTTAAACTCATTAAGCATACGTATAGTGTAAATGCTAAACATAATGGTCATTAATTCTGTGGGCAGATCTACAGTGTTCTTTTTACCTCTTCTGGGGTCAAATGAGATCAAATTATTACTCTTAATTGGGTCTTAAAAGGCAGGTTTTTTCTGGAAAGTTCTGCCACATGATCAAGAAGACATTGTTTTCATATTGAATTTTTGACAGCTGGAGGCTATGGAAGAAGTTTATAAACACCTTCTGAAACTGCTTGGTATTAAAACTTTCTATCAATTCAACCTTAATGGAAAGCATTACCAAATATAATTCATGTTTTAATGGGGTGGCTCAATGGTTAAGGTGTTGGGTTACTGAATAGAAGGTTGGGGGTTCAAGAACCAGCACCATCAATCTGCCACTGTTGGGCCCCTGAGCAAGGCCCTTAACCCTCATCTGCTCAGTTGTATAAATGAAATTAATGTAAGTCACTCTGGTGGGTGTCTGCCACAAGGGTGTCTGCCACATGCCATAAATGTAAATGTAAATGTAAATGTTATAACCTTCTACACACTTGTGTCTAAGAACGGTGGAGCTCCTGAAAGAAGATGGACGTAAACCAAACAGTAAGGAGTTACAGGGGTTAGACAATGAAACTGAAACACCTGTAATTTTAGTGAGGGAGGTTTCATGGCTAAATTGGACCAGCCTGGTGGCCAATCTTCATTAATTGCACATTGCACTTCCCAAGATGAATTGATGCTGTATTGGCCGCAAAAGGAGGCCCTACGCCATACTAATTAATTATTGTGGTCTAAAATGACAGGTGATTCAGTTTCATTGTCTAACCCCTGTATATACTTATTAGACACTGCAGCCTAAGTTTGCCTCTTCTGTAATAGAAGGCAAGTCTGATTTTCCCTGAACAAAAGTTCAGATTACAGTCAACAAACCTTGTGAACTCTGAGACTTTCATATTTTTGACTTTCTTCAACATTACCCCCATACCATCTGCTGTGCAACTGTGCAACCACTTTATGAAGCAGCTACAATATGTGAGGTGCTGTATGCAAAAAAAAAAAGAATAATTACAAGCTGTAGGTACATCAGTGCTCTCTGTGTGCACTGTACACCTGGTTCAACTAATTAGCCAGCTGTCAAACCCTTCATGAAAATCATGTGTGGTAAGAGGAAGGAAACAAATTACAAGGTGGTCTAAATACTACATGGGAGAAACAATACACTGTCAATATACCTGCCACATCTGCAACTTCAGTCTGCGTCAAAGAGTGAGAATGTATATGTTTTCTAAGAAAGAAACCAAGCTCAGATGTTGACTTCAACATAAGAAAACTATAGTCTTAAAATCAAGGGGAGATACATTAATGATAAATGAGCTTCGTCCATTCTGCCTGACATCAGTCACTCTCTAGCATTAGTCATTGTTTTCTGGGGCTCAGCATTGTTCAGTGATTTTTTTTAATTTAACATACCAATTAATTACTTACTTTTGTACATATCCTAACTGCGCTGGACTCCAGACACTTACAGCTGAAATTCTCCACAGTAATTCAGTTTGTTTTATTTTCCCAGAACATTTCTATAGTATTTCATACAGGAAGCAATTAGATAGATTAGCTGTGACCATCGCTCCATCACCTTGGGTGTCTCACTAACAGAGTGAGGTTCTTATCTACACAATCTTTCTGATAGTTTTGTGAAAAAGCTCTGCCTTGTTTCCACATTATCTATAATAGGGATCTATAACAGGCAATGGTTCAATTCTAAAGCTTCCCCTATGTTTGTACTAGTCACAGATTGTAATAGCATCTTGTGCTACTGGTACAATTTACAGCTTTTCATCTTATCCCTGCTTTTAGAAGAGTCTTTGGATATAAGTTTTGGGACATATTCAGAGTTGGTGACATGTTCAAATATTCACTTTTTTATATGTAGGGAATCATCTGTATCAGCTGAGTCAGCTTGAGCAAGTGCGTCCAGATCCTTTGATTTTCTGGATGGCCCATTGAGATGATCAGTGCAATGCCAATACTTCTCTTGAGTAGAGGTATCTGAGATGGGGTTTACCAACAGCATATAAACCACCACCTTGTCATCATGACATTGTAATTCCGACAAGTTCCCAGACTGCTTTGCAGCCTACAAACGTAGCCTCCTTGAACTATTCCCAGCAAACACACTTACTGTCACATTCGCTTTCATCCAGCTACTGATCATGCATGACTGGTTTCAATAACACACACAACCTATTCACACGCTTTACCAAATGCAAAGTATTCCTCAGTGTACTCTTCCTGATATGCCTTTATCTCTGTTCATGATGTGCTGGTTGACTCACACTCATTGTTCTTGTTCACCAGTTGTCCTTCCTTGGACTACTTTTTGTTGGGACTAGCCACTGCACTGGGGAGTGAAGGCTAGCCCATATGGTCCAATCCTACAGAAGAGGTACTAATGCACAAATTACTGAAAAAGTTAATGCTGGTTATAATAGATAGTCTTTGTTGCGTATGATCAGAGTGCTCATGCTGACCCCTGTAAACCATGGAAAGCACCTACAAGAAGCACATGAGCATCAGAAATGGACCATGAGCCAATGGAAAAAGGTGGCCTGGTCTGATGAATCAAGTTTTCTATGTCACTTACCTGGGCAAAAGGTGTCACAAGGATGTACTATGGGAAAAAGGCAAGCTGGTGGAAGCTGTGTGATGCTGGGAAACTTTGGGTACTGTCATTTGTCTGGATGTTACTTCGACACATACCTACCTAAATATTACTGCAGTACAAATACACCAGGATAACACAGTGGCTCGGTGGGTAGCATTGTCACCTCAAAGCAAGAAGGTCCCGGGTGGGGCGGTCTGGGTCCTTTCTGTGTGGAGTCTGCATGTCCTCCCCTCCCACAGTCCAAAGACATGCACGTTAGGTTGATTAGCGTCTCTAAAGTGGCCCTAGTGTGTGTGTGTGTGCCCTGCGATGGATTGGCGCCCTGTCTAGGGTTGTTCCTGCCTTGTGCCCTAAGCTGCCAGCTAGGCACCCGCTCTCCCATGACCCTGAAATAGGAATAAGCGGTTAAGATAATGAATGATTGAATAAAATACACCATTTAATGGCAGCAGTCTATTTCAGCAGGATGATGCACCCTGCTATAGGGTTCAAAGTCTCAACTTGGCCCCCAGATCTCAAACTGATTGAGCATCATTGGGATGAGCTGGACAACAAAGTCAGATCCATGGAGACCCCAGCTTAGAACTTACAGGACTCAAAGGATCTGCCATTAATTTAACTACCACAGCACACCTTCAGAGGTCTTTTGGAATCCATGTCTGGACAGGCCAGAGCTATTTTGGTGACACAAGCGGATTCTAATCAGTGTATTGACAGGAAATAACTTTTCAATGTTGCTCCTAGTTTTAGCTAACTACACACTGACAATGTGGCCTCCTCCTCATTATGTGGTTCACACAGTAAAATAGCACTTGATCCAGCACATCCTATTTTTTGCATGAAATGTTAAAAGGCAATTTTCACAAAAAGTGAAAAAAGATTTGAAGCTCAGGTCAGTTTGCATGAGACTGGGAAGTTCACAATAATAGTTAATAATTTGCCACAAGAGACTGTGATGTCAATGCCTTATTGTTTAGATTTTTCTCAGGACTTGTTTTTTTAATAGTTGGATGTTTCTTAATATCTATCATTATAATAATATAAATAACAATCTAATGTAAGTGCAGTGCAATACACTGTAGGTAAGACATATGGGAGCTGTGCCTATTTGGTACTGCACAGTACTTCGTATTTCATATAACAATTTTAATTCTTTCATCATTTGAATCCAGAAAGATTATTTGCACAATGGACCGCTTGTATCATTACTGATCAATAAGTATCATCACTTAAGAGAGAAAAATTTGTATGAAGTAATATTCATACTACTTTCCTAAAAAAGGATGGAATGCAGGAAATAATGCAGTAAATAATACTGATCTTTTTTTTTTTATTTCGTCTTAAATTCACTGTAGAGAAATAGGAATTCACATATCGTTATACTGTGTGTTGTTTTCTGGCACACTCTTTAAAACTGTATATCACTTGATATGATACAAATGATATAAATGAAATAAATGATCACAGATTATATGATACACAGTTTAACACAAATCAAAGAGGAAAGAAATAGCTACATTTTTCACATTTTCATTACTTATTACATTGATTGGTGCTGACAGGAGAGTGTGCCTTCTACATATTAGGACTGATTTTATTTCATGTAATTCCATTGTTTTCAAATTGTCTCCCCTTCATTAAGAACCAAAGTAAACTACAGAAATGATGCCATAAATAAATCTAATAAATGTGTAATATCATCTATTTTAATCTCATCTAATCATATATCATCTGATATAATCACATCAGAGATCACATTAACCTCTCTAATCTAATTCTGTTGTCATGGTGATTGCTAGTATGTCTGGATTTCTTTTTTTTTTACTCTTGGCAGCAAGTTTGTGCCAGCCAAGGATTTGTATTTTTGAGTTTTCCGCACATTACTGACATCGTTTCCTTACTAAGTGGTACATTTGGCCTAAAGAGCTGTTATTTGCCTGTGTGAAGGTCAAATTCCAGATTAATCCAGCAGAGTACAACAACCTGCAGCTGTGAGGATGAAATGATTGATGAAATGGCTGCCAGAAGTGCTTGTTGTATTAATTAGATTTAAGCAAATGTCTCTATTTTTAGATAAACTATCATAACTGAGCAAGGAAAATAAATAAATAAATAAATATTAAGATGACTACTTAGCAGTATAAATAAGTTACACTTCCAAGTTGACCAGTTGGAGCCCTTTGAATTATACTATTGAACTGGAACCGTAGAACTGGTTTCTATAAGAAACAGATCAGCTCAGCTCCATAGCCATAACCAATTCATCACACCATGGGGTAATGTAGCTGACTCTAACTTGCATGCTAGTTTATTTTAAATGATTTTGCTGACTAGAAAATTATGGCCTACACCTGCTAACACAGCACAGTGGTGAACAAGTTAGCACATTAATTCATTAAAATAACATGTAAATAGCACATTTCTTGAACCATGCCCCTCTTATCCTCTCTTGCACAATACGGTACCACAAAAGTACATTCCTCTTAACCTACTCCTCACCTGAAGTGCAGAACTCTTTGGGACCCTGGGCAGCTCTGTAGGCATGGTTTTGCCCAGAAGCCTGTAAAAATGTGGAGCTGCACCCACTGCTATTGCCTCAGCGCCTCATCAACAGTCAATGGCAGAGCTACTCTACAGCATTTCCATCCTCACTGACTTTATCAAACCAAATATCTAATTTGCTGGGGATAAGAATCGGGATTACGTGATGCTCTGGACAAAGCCCTCGGGAGGGGAATGTGATGGGGTTACTCGGCTGGCAGACCTCAGGTGTCTCTGTTGTCTGTCTGTGAGTGCTCTGCTTCTTCCATGTGTCACTGCCTGGACTCAGGTAGAGCAGACTACCCGGGTTCTTTCATAGATAAAAACGAAATTCACATTCACATGCAGATGAATTTGCACAAGCCACCGAGTATGTCTTTCCTCTTTCTTATATCTCTATTGTTATTTATTTTCCTGAATGTTTGATTAGCAGTTTTGGTCTCTCATGAAAACACAATGGAAGGGTCACTTTGAGCAGGAATGAAGATATGAGTGAGAACTGCATATATCTGTGCTAATATTTTGATCATAGACAGCAAAAGAAGAATTTGTTGCTTATATAAAAAATTATTTACACTGATTCACATATTGGAGGAAGGAAGTGCTTCTCTCCATCTCTTCTACCCAGCGAGAAATTTTCTCTTTACAGTTGTAAATAATTAAAGTTCCAATGAGATGTATTTAATGCTTCTTGAGAAAGAATATGGAAATGCAATAACATTTGCATAATTGCGCATCAATTAAACATTCGGCAGTTCTTAATGAGTTAATCAGACTTCCCCTTTTGACAGATACTATCCATTTGCTGAGGAACTAAATCTGTTTTGCTAAGCTGTGTTACTCATGTGCAAAGTTTACACAGGAGTGATAGAGGAAAGTCTTCAGTCATAAACAAAGACTCAAGAGAAATAAAGCTTTCTTGGAAATCATTAGCTCTCTACATGTCACATTCCCACATCCACCTAAGCATTCATTACAACTGCTATGATGTCCCATACTTAAGTATTACATTCACTCAAATTTCAACAACAATTATTATCACTGAAACCCCACATCACATGATCATTGTAATCTGATTGTATATCTAAAATTGATTTTGTTTCGCAAACCCGATTTGCCTTTTTTTTGCTGACAAACAAACAGCTCAGACGAAGGTTGTTGGATTAGCCCCACAGAAAGCTGGCTGGAGAGAGTGAGATTAAGTGCTAAAAAGATTTAGTGACACGCAAGTACTCAATTATGTATAGGCAACAAAATATGCACACCCCACTCAGAGTTCACAGTGGAAAGCTGTACACCATTTGTCGCCGCTGGCTTCCATCTTTATTCAGTGCCCTGTGAGACAGGTCCAGAGTGGTAATTACAATCATACCTTT
Source organism: Leptodoras nelsoni (assembly GCA_028566375.1). NCBI lineage: Eukaryota > Metazoa > Chordata > Actinopteri > Siluriformes > Doradidae > Leptodoras > Leptodoras nelsoni. Next base: position 21,198,860 of record JAOVVG010000047.1, on the reverse strand, counting down.
TCCGCCAGAGCCCTGTTCCTCACCATAGCTGCCTTCATATATCCTTGTATGAAACATTGTTCATTAAATGCTCCTACTCCAGGTACCCATGAGCCTCTGAAAAGGCCTTACTGGGAGTCATCAAATGGGAACACATGGATAATGACGCTGTCAGATGTGAGGGGAGTAATAATCAGAGTCTTGCTTTCACATACTGGAAGTAAGGAGAGAAGTTTATATTGCTCAGGCAAAAGCAGCCATTTACTTTAATGAAGTCTCTGGCTTAAAGGTGGTGTCAGTTGAGAGTGAAATTATGAGAGGTGAGTGGTTGATATAAGAAAATGGCAATTTGCACATTTTTGACTGGTTTGTATGGCCTGGATGCTTTTTAATTATTCTGCGGAAACTCATGAAAAAGTCTTGAAAAAGCATTTTCTTCCTGTGATGTTTGCTTGAAGATATCAAAAGTGATAGTTATATCTAAAAGTGATAATTCAGCATGAGATAAAATTGTTAAAATATTTGTTTGTTTTTGTGTGTATCTTCTACTTCTTGTTGACTTCTAGTATTCTTAGCATAAAAACATGCAAAACATATGACTGTACCAACAAGCTGATTTTAAAATGGAATGAAAACTTTTTTACAGGTAGAAAAGTTGTACTTTTAAATGGTAAAGTTTTTTTGCTTCTGCTCACACACTGCTCTCTGGATGTTATTATTTGCTTATCTGTCCCAGCGAAATCTCACATACTACCAAGGTACCTGTCAGCATCTCTTCAAATCAGGGGAGGAACGGAATGAATCTGTATCACACCTCTAAGGGCTAGTGTTATTGTTTGTCTGGGATTAGAGCCTGTGGGCTATGTGTTATAAAAGGGGACACAAATGAAAAGTTGATGGGCATCTTGGATGACCAGGGTTTATCTATCTTGCAAGGTGAGTATGTGTGTGTGTGTATGTGTGTGTGTGTGTATGTGTGTGTGCATTTGCACATGTCTGGAGATGATGATGAGAATCCCAGCCTGGAGACTCTTCCTGAAGCCTGGGATTAAGTGCTTGTGTGATTAGTCCCTTCTATAATTGCTGCCAAAGCATCACTTATTCTTATTCCCAGCACCTCTAATCTTTCTGACACCTGCCAATATTCCATCACCACATCTACAATCTGCCTCTACAAATCTCAATCTGGTCATTCAGCATATAAATGCATGCAAAAAAAAAACTAGGCTAAAATTACTTTTACAGTGCAGACCTTCAGTAGCAGACTCTTTAAGAAAAACAGCAATAATCACAATAAATTCGCAGTTAAGGTAGCAGGTGGCTGAGTGGTGAACTCTTAAATCTTTTCTTTGCCTCTACCAAGTGTGCTCACTGATTAGCAGGCAACTTCACCAAATCATGCAAATTCTATGGCAGAGATCTTTAGGTACTTGAACATATGAAACCTCAAAACGTTATAGGAAAATGAAAAAGAAAACCTCTGATAAAATCAGCCTGCATTGTTACATATTTTAGGCTTGTGTAAAAATACAGTACAGTAAAAAGGTCCTGATCATTTGTGTTCTGTATGTCCATGTAACAGAACTACAGATAAAAGTAAATAAAACAAAACATGTATGCACCGAAAGAACATATATCGCCATTATAATCATGTCTAGCATAGTGAACACCTTTCATCATTATCTAGCCTCGGTTCATTATCTCCCAGAGCCTAGGAATCTCCCCTGTCTATTTATGCGGGAGACCAATTTGTCCCACTGCCTCTGCTTAGTATTTGCATTGACACCCAGGGTCTGATGTGGACAAGCAATTATGACAGGTTTCCTATTGAACTGTAAACGACTGATGTCTGCCTCCGAACTACAGCTTTATCCAATTATGGCCCCAAATTTCCACTTGGTTCTGTTCTGTTCATTATCTGCTGCTGAAAATGATGAATTCTGATGGATAGACTTTTAAGAAAACAGATTCATTTCACGATTATTTTCCTGCCAGGATTTCAAATTGGCACTATTTGGCCTGCATTCTAATGCTTTATACAAACTCTTTGAAATGCAGTCGTGTAGAAGACATCTACAGTGCCGACACCAATGGGGGTAACTGATTTTACCCTCTGTTGAATTTTGTATTTCATTCACTTAGAAATGACCAGATACATTTCTTTTTATTTGGTCCGTACTGAATTTCTGTATCATTTACATTCTTAAGTGGAAGCTATGAATTATTGAACTGATGTGAATTATACATACGGATATACTGTTGCACAGTGCTGTATTTGCATTCATTTGTTGTGAATTTCTAAAATTGTTGTAAATAGGCCATAAATCATACTAGCAAGACAAAGACAGGTTAGTTACTCATCATGTGACACTCACGTTCTGAAACTGTGCCCTATTCAGGATATATAATGCAATACATTTGTGGTCTGACATTTTGTAGTAGGGAAAACCCTAGAAAAATAGAGAATAATCAATACAACTGCAATAGGTAGTGTCCAAACAAGCATAGCAGCCATAGAATGCTCATAATGCACTGTATTGTTGGGCTTGTCTTTCACACAGAGGAAAACAGCGAGCAGGGTTCTTTCAGACGTCTTACAGATTGTAATGAGTTCCTTTTCTTTTCTTTAATGTAATACAGATCAAATTATTGTTTGATGTACACTTGTGTGATTGCAGTGATTTATTTCTTTTTTCGGTGCTTTATTGTTGTTGTCGTTGTTTTTCTACTGTTCTCATTTATCATATCTCTGTGAAAATATTTAACAGTTCTACCCCAAAGGTTACTTGCACAGTTCGGTCAATGCAGATATGCATTCATTTGTGCAAATAATTTGTCCATTGACTTCTGTGGCTTTTCACTTGTGCATAAAATTTGCATGATGTATATACAATTTAAGGTTTGTATGTGTACAAATTCAATTCAGCCTTCCACTAGTACATTGAGCATTTCCATCCCTCTGTGTAGTTGGATAAAACCATGGATAACAGAGACACAACTGGTGCTGTTAGGGTTTTTACATTGACTGATTCTGAATACTTATAGTCTGGGCTGGAAGAGGACATTGATTGGTCTGCTTGGGTGGGGGAATTAGATTTCCAGATAGGTGATGTTAAGAAGGTGTAGACTGACAGGATTGACCCACACCTATTGCTCGCTGCTACACCAAATGACAGAATCTTAATACAAGTGTGAATTCAAAGGTGGAAAATAGGATTTGTAAATACTGAGGATAGATAGATGATAATAATCCTGCACTTGCAGGAAACATACTGGTGCACTGATAAGCCTGAGGTTTCAACACAACATGCTATGAACCATTCCTGGAAGACTTAATTTAGTTACACTGATAAATATCCCCTTATGATTTAACGGAAAAAAATGTTCTTTTAGTGTTTTTTTCCTGTTACTTGGCTCTGAAGTAAATTTTCATGATTGGTTTAAGACATATCAAAGTTCAACTAACAAATTACACATTATGGCCTTGTTTAATTATTCATGTTCAGATATGTATGGTCTGTAATTTTTATCCTTGCAGTTAAATTGACTTTATCTAAGCAATTAAATCCTAAATTTAGCCAGCAGAAACCACTCCTTTTTTAATCTAATTGCTTTCTCTTGGTAGGACCTAAGCCTCACAAGCCAGTGTCAGCACCAGTCAGCCTTAGATTTCCCCAGACCCAATTTATCAGGTCTCCCTATTTCTCCCTGCTTTATTAAAATGTCTATGATCTCTCCTGTTGGACACTAAGTGTCACTTTATGAAGAAAGTCCTGGACCTTAGCTGTAAATTAAAATTCTTGCTGTCAGATCAAAGCCAGTGAAGCCTAGAATCACACTTCTACATTTTTAGTCTCAGAGAATAGATATGATATTATATGATATGAGACCATAGAGGGAGACATAGCATAGGTTTTGAACTGAGATGGTCCTAGTACTGTCCTTTGTGATTCTACAGTAAATCTTTTTTTTTTTCAGATGATATCTGAATAAGGTCAATTTTGTTTACTGTTCTACGGCATAGAAATGCAGCCTGTAACAGTAAGCTGTTTCCATATTTTCTTTACCCAGAATGACATTTAAACTCATTGACTGCTCCTATATGCAGCACACACAGCGATAGCAGCCCTGTCACAGCCTGTCTGGGCCTCACAGAGATGGGAGTGGAGCCATGTAACCAGACTCATTCAGAGAAAAGCAGTGCTTTTCCTCTCACTTTGACATCCCACAGCTCCATTATAGGAAAAAGAAGAGTAGAAGAGGAAAAAAAATGCCTTTCTCTCTTTCAGTATCTGCCTCGTGGCAGCCTCCTCCATATCTCTCCTAATCTATACAGACCAAACGCATGCTCTCATCCTGCCTGAACTCCCCTGTATGTCAGGCTGGGACTCAGTCGGCATGCTTCTTTCTTGTACGACCACCATGGCATTTAGCATGTAGTAGAGTTTGACTCTAGCCTCGGTGGGAAAATCTCTCAATGATGGCTAGCTGAGAGGGGCATTGTCAAGTCTATTAATCATAAAGTAATATATTCACTTCAGGTCTGGTTGTCGGAGAGGGAGGTTAGCATGCAACCAGTTTGAAAAGGAGACAAGCAAAGAAACAAGTGAATAGGTCAAACTGCCCTTTAGTTCAGGGAGCTCCTGCAGGAATAGGTTGAGTGGAACAGTGGAAGTGCACAGGGAAATCTGTAAGCTGGAGAACCAGCGCAGCTCTGATTGCAAAATTCTCCCAGGCTGTTTCATACCTGCTCCACATACTAAATCTTAGCTGTCATGTGGACATGACTTTGTTTCACTCAGATCCTCTATTTCTTTTCTAAGAGGAAGTCCTGTTGACAATAATTACACCTGTTCTTAAGTGTTTCTTTTATCTTATTTTTCTTTTATCAATTATGAACTTGTTTTAATTTATAAAGCTGCTAGATCATATTAAGTTGAACCGTTTCACATATTCTCCTTGTGCCCACATGTGTTTCCTTTGTGTTCTTTTGTTTCTTTGAACTCCGGAAAACTTCGCAGTACATGGATGTGCTGTGCTAGATTGCTCCTATTTGTGAATAAGTGTGTGAATGTGAGTGTGCGTGGTGCTCTGAATAGGACTTGTGTCCCTTCCAGGGTGTATTCTCCTTCACCATGATCAAGCAGTTGTTAAAGATTAATAAAAATTTGAACTGAAAATTGACTTCTTGTTCTTCGTTTTGCTTAAGACATGCCACACTTCCCATTAGAGGTTACAGCTGTTTTTTAAAACCCCGTTCCTCTATGCATCTTCATTTCCACAGCAACTGGGCAGGTCATCAGGGACTGGTTGGCAATGGAGGGGTGTTGAGGTGGTGAAGGCATTAGGGAAAGCCACCTGGGGGTGTAATGTGACAGTGATTGGTGGCAGGGCTCTGTCCTCAAGCCCACTCCATTTTTAGGCGCTCTCCCTAATGTTCATTGATCTGGGTGCAGATGGCACATTCTTTGTCTCTCTGGTCCGCCAAATGTAAGCACTCCAGCAGCCTGGCAGGTAGCCTGACGCAACATGACTTTGATCCACTGCGACCTTTTAACAAATTCTCCATTTTCACACTGGTTGGAGTGAAAGTGGGAAGGTAAAGGAGAGGGGATCCATCTATAAGATTTTTTTCCTATCAATCTCCACCCTCTCTGTAAGTTTGTTGGGAAGTGCTGGAAGTGACTCACTCTAACATTTCTAATAACTGCATACTGGCAGCTCAGTGGAAAAGTTAAAGAGTGCTTTTTCACATGTTCTAAAGGTACAATGTCTTACAACGTTACAAAGAAATACCTGTTCTTAAACGCTACAAAATATAACACTTTCACTGCAATGAACAGGCATCCCACACAGTTGTCTGAAGGTAAATAAATAAAACTTAGAACATAGAACTGAAAGGATTTACTTTTTATGTAAGCAACTATATTTGTTATAATGTTTTATGTTTATTTATTATAAAATATGTATTAAATTTCTTTATCTATTGTTAGGTATCTATTTATTCATTTATTATTTATTATTATTATCTTTTACTATTAATATTGACTAAATATTTCTTTGATTTCAAAATGTATACACAAGCTTCTTTATATGCAGCATGAATTATACACATAACTTGAAACTGAAACTTTTAGTGCTCATGTATTTGTCCTTGTTTTTGTGACCTAGCTGAAAACTGAGTTTAATGAGTTAAAGTGATAATATGGTGGCTGACCTCTCAGCTGTTCTTGGTGTTTGCTGAGTGACTGATGCCCATCTTAGGACATTTCTGATCTGCACTGTTCATATTTTATTGAAATGATAATCTGACTTGAATAAACACATTAGGGCCTACATTATTAATTCCAATTTCCCTATGATTTTGTTTGCTCTGCCTCGTTCAAGATTAGGGTCAGAAAGCTTGGTCACTGAGCCCAGGTGGAAATACAGCCATGCCAGCCTTTGTCTCCTGAGGAAATTGAGGCCCAGGGAAGGTTAAATGTGAACTGTTTCTCTTCCTTGCTGCTTGTGTTGATTCAGGACCATGTGATATTTGCCATGCCAGTATGAGTGCCTCGGTATGACAGCAATGATAGTGCTTAAAAGGTCTGCACCTACCAGCTGCCACAGTCCTGGAATAAAACCCTCACAATTAATTTGTGGGAGAGTTTTGCTCATGTCCCCTAGTCCCCCATCCACCCCTCCTTTGCCCACCCGCTTTGGGTCTAATGTCACGCAGTGGGACTCTCGATGCAGCACCAGACAGGGAGGGCAGTGCATAGTCTCCTGCTGCTCTCTAGACAAATATATCTTCCTCAACATGATTGCACATGATAGCTAGGGAGCACCCACAACTCACAGTAACATTTATTTTTGCATTGGAGACATTTCAAGGACCAATGATAAGACAGCTGCCTAAAAAGGTTGTACGCATACTTTACCTCATGAGGTAAGACTCCTTGCAGTGACATTTGTTTTTGGAGAAAAAAAAGGGTGGTAAGATACCCATACTTTCTTGTGCTGTAATTTAAAATGTTACAAAAAACCCCACTGTTCCCTATTTCTCATCAAAAAGCTAAATGGTTTCATAATCTGTCAAAGCCATCATCTTGCTCAGGAACAGTGCCTCCCGTGCGAAAGATTTCTTGGCACTTTGAAGCGGAATGATGCATTTTGCACAGTGCATTTGAGAGGTAATAATGATATTAGATGACACTGGGAGAGGGGGAGGGTAGTGGTCTATTTCTGCATGTAGGATGGACATGCCCTGTCATATCCTATTTTCTGGGCAATTGACAAACATGTTCTCATGGCTCTGGTTCTATTTCAGGTTAAGGTTGTGAGAACTGACTGTGTCTGAAGTAGGAAGATAAGAGAAGGAGCAGTACTTCTCTGTAGCTTTCTAACCGAAACCTGTGATGTGGAACACTGGGAGCATTTCTGAGACCAGACAGGAAGCTGAGCCAACCATCCACCAGTTTGAATGCACTCTAACATGAAACATGAAGTAGGCGGTTATAAGTAGTAATAAAATGTCACATATGAGAACAGGTCTGGGTATTCCACTAGAAGACATATCATCTGATTAATGTGGATCGATCTATCTATCTATCTATCTATCTATCTATCTATCTATCTATCTATCTATCTCTATAAAGTACTGAGCAAAAGGCACCCTATTTATTTAGTACAAATTTTGTTATAGATGTTCATTATTATGAATTCTGCATTATTGAGTCAGTACAAAAATCTGATTTTCTTTCTAACACAAAATTGTATGTCACAGTAAAAGGTTTTTATGTCAGTAAAGAAAGCAACATATGACACAACAGACCACTTCTCAGACAAAAATCATAATGAAGGCTGCTGGGTTTTGCAGACTAAAAAGAAGCAAAGTCTCCAAAAGAACAGATTTCAAGGCACTCAGTAAAACTTATCAACTCAGCTCATTTTCCTATAAGACTGTACACATTGTACCTTGGAACACTATTTAAGAAAAAAAACACCAAATATTCATTCATTCATTCATTTTCTTAACCACTTATTCCTTTTAAGGGTCATGGGAGAGCCGGTGCCTAGCCGGCAGCATAGGGCGCAAAGCAGGAACAACCCTAGACAGGGCACCAATCCATCGTAGGACACACACACTTTAGAGACACCAATCAACCTAACGTGCATGTCTTTGAACTGTTGGAGGAAACCGGAGTACGAGGAGTAAACCCACGTGGACACGGGGAGGACATGCAGACTCCACACAGAAAGGACCCACACCGCTCCACCCGGGGATCAAACCCAGGGCTTTCTTGCTGTGAGGCGACGGTGCTACCCACCGAGCCACCATGTCACCCCAACACCAAATATTGACTTCCTTTATTATTACTGTTTACTACACTTTAGAATATTTTATTTTGTGTAGAAACATTTCCATTATTTTTGAAGGCATCTTTTCTTTACAGCATGTCTTTGCATGTAATTAACTAATCTTGGAGAATCTGCTCTTATGAGAATCAGTTCTTCTGGAGACTTTGGAGACATTTTTGAAATGGAAACACCACATTGGACAGCATGGAGGTGCAGTAGCTAGACCTTGACCTCAAGGCAAGAAGCCAACACTCTGTACACCTTCTATAAGCAGACTATCCAAATAGATTTGGATCCTGACATGTCATTTCAAACATTTGAAGTACTGTAGAAAAGTGTTCTCATGAAATATTCTCCTTAAACAGCATTTTCTTGGTTTCTCTCTCAGAACTGATTTGATGACAAATAAAAGTTTCAGTAAGCATGATCCTGTATGTTGTTCAGTGATATTGTTTTTATGCAATTGAGAAATGAAAGATTGTAGCTGCTTTTATTAATCTAATATGACCTCTACAATCACCTGTTCTCATTTCTAGTCCTGCAGCTTTGGTCTAATATACATTCAGAAAATATTCCAATGCCCCATAGCGAGAGAAAACCGTGGTGTTTGTACTGCATGTGTTTTTTGATGATTTCATAAAAAAAATGATAAAAACATTGACTAGTGGGTTAATGTTGAATTGTCTCAAGAAAAGAAAGACTGCAAGTGCCCAGAGAGAAATGAGCATGGAGAGGAGCTCTTGCCATATTTAGCCAGAAAAACAACCTGGAGCAGAGACATTTTCTTTCATTAAGCAGTGATTTACTCCTAGTGTGAGTGTCTCAACCCAGAGCTAACCTTATCAGAGCCATCACCACTTCCTGTGCTACATGTCTTGGGCAGCTTCAAACGCACATTCTGCATGCACTGTGTCAAGGGCGCTCCTATTAGGAGCAAACCTGGTGTGGTGCTGCTGCTGTGCCTTTTTCCCATCAAGTTGTATTCAGAGAGGTGAGGAAGACAGTTCAGTGCTAGGCTTAATTTAGAGCAGCAGTCAAACACGGGTCAGAAGTTATAATAAGAGGGTCAGATGGCAGCCAGTGTAAATGATCTGCTCATTTTAATCCCTAAGAAAATGGTTATTTGAATGAATGTTTTTTTTTTTTTTGCAAAGAAATATAGAGTAGGTCTGAAGTACTGTGCCGAGTTCCAAGTTAAATGTGGTAATGAGGTAATTAATATGAATAGGTAATTAATATTTTAAATCCTGTGGCACAGTTTTCCCATAGGTATTATTTATTCCACTGAATCATAGATTTCCCCTTATGCTACTATACACATTATATACTAGTTGATTAGTTGGTTTTGAAATAGCACTTTCCAATAATCTACCTGAATTTTTTATTTTGATTTTTTTTCTGTTTAGTGAAGGAAAATTTACTAATATAAGCTATTCAGTGAAAAATAGTCTAAGATTTGATGCAATACATTGTTCAGTGTGTGAAACATAAAAACATGGGGTCTGGATGCACTGAACACACCTATCTCTCCCAAGGCCAAGACGGTTATATTGTTGAGATTAAGTGGAATATTTCATTTTGACACAGGAAAAAAAAACAAGCTAAAATTCAACTATTTCTGCCAAACTCTTCCTTTTTTTGCCTAGAAAGTGCCTTCGACGTTCTCCTTGCACCCTTGGCTTTTAATACTCCTACCCTCATTCATCCCTGTCTCTCTGAATTTCTTTTACAATTTTTTGTCGCCTGCCCATAATCCCACAGCCTCCATTATTGTCTTAATATCCAGGACAGCAAGAGATAATGGAGAGACATGCTAATAACAGTGTGGCCTAAAGGGAGTCCTCCAGGGAAATATCTTTGATGCCAGAGGAATATTAATACCACTGAGGTCGTTGCATCCTATGTGTCTCTCATTATCTAACATTTTTCACAACTACATAATAGCCCTAATATACATAACAAAAGGTTGAGGGGAAAAAATTTGTACTTCTTTAATGGGCATCCAGATGGCATCAAGCTGCAATGTGTAAAATCCAACTGTTGAATGAATAAAAGAAGGAATTCACATTGACCTGGGATTTAATCTATAAATGTATGTGTGTATGTTGTCAGTGTAATGCTTTTGGAGGATAATTTTTTTGGTATATAAAAATGATAGTGTTATAACTTATCTAACACTTGTCTATATTCAGCCTCTATATGCACTTTCATCAAATTACTGCAAAATATCAACAGAATAACCTCTGCTATACACAAATCCATATTTATATACAGATATAGTACACTAGTGCAAACCCAGCAACCATATGACAAGAACAACAAACTTCCCAAGCCAAAATTGTATTTTAATTTACAGTTGTGATAACTCCACAAATGAAGAGATATGAAATAATAATTGGCCTAAGGATGGTTTATGAAAATGTAATTCATGGAGCTCTGAAAGCAGGAGCCAGTATTTTCTTTTCCTCATATGTGCCTCCCAATTGTCAAAGCCAATGGCATAAAAAAGCTGAACAATAAAATTCCAAAACTTGTAGGAAAATAAATAAGAGAAATGCAGATTTCATATAGATTTATTATATATTTTTTATTATAGATTTTATTATAGAGGTTTTTTTTTTCTTACATAAAATGAATGGCAATGATTTAATTTATTTTTTATTTTTTTTGCTTTTAAATACTGTAGTACGCTTCAGACTTTTGAATCATATTCAGGGCAACTAAGAGAATATGCTTCCATCTCTTCTGTCATATAAATATTTTAACACTTGGCTATAAAGATTTTAGCCTCCCTGTACTGTATAGAAACAAGCTTCATACTTAAATTTCTAAGTTCATGGGGAAACATCTGAGTATTGAAAGTGGGTAGAAATCTTATACGTGCTGAATTGTCCCAATTAATATTTTAAGCAATACACAAACTGTAATTTTAGGTAACGCCACAAAATCTTACATCATTCGCAAACTCTGTTTATGCCTTCAACATTTGTCTGAATGGCTTTGAGGAGACTGCGCTACTCTGCCCTCCCCCTCCACTAGAGAAATATAGACCTTATCCTAAATGCCATATTTGCGACCGGTGCATGCTTGCTAGGTCTCTGAGGCCATAGGGTGTCCTCATTTTATTCTTCAAAATGATGCTCATGAGTGCCCTCTGTGCTCCCTTTGCCAAAGCCTATATTGAAACAGACTCAGCAGTAGCCATTTCCACAAAACCCTTTGCGATTATTTGTCACAACTGATGGGCTCGTTGAGAACAAGTCAACGTGGATGTATGGTACACTAAATGCTACAAAAGTGGTTCAAGATAATACAATCTCATCATGAACACCTTGTCATGCAGTGGTGCACTTTCAGGTCCAGACTAGCAAATAGAAGTACACTGTATTACACTGTATAACTCAGCCACTTTGTGTTTACTGTAGACATATATATATATACTTTACAAAATGCAAAGTGAGTGAACAAAAGAAAAATCTAAATCCAATCAATATTTGGTGTTACTACCCTTTGCCTTC
>JAOVVG010000047.1:21144865-21155218 GCA_028566375.1 Leptodoras nelsoni | reverse complement strand
TCCCACCCTGAGAGCATGGCCAATCTTGCTCTCTGAGCTCCCGGCTACGGGCAGCTATAGCATCACCCGGATTTGAATTAGCGATCTCCGGATGATAGGGTGAATGCGTTGTCGTTGCGCCTCTCAGCAGTGCGAAACAAATATTTTCATTATTATTAAATATTTAGGGTACTGAAACTGTCAGAAATTAATTGGACCTGTCTAGACCTAATCTCACCAAATCTCTATTTAGGCACATTTAGTACATCACAGGTTTTACAGTTAATACTAGTGCTGTCTATGAGTCCTTTTCTGTAGACTTAACATGGTAACCATCCAAATGCACCTGCAATTAATAAACTCTCAGAAACTCATATACAGTGCCATTAGGATCTGAGAGTGAGCGTTAATAAGTTCTGCAAAGATTTAGGTTTACCGACCATATTCTCATAATACATAATTCTCCGTGATAGCTGAAAACAACCAACTTGGTATGCCAGTGCTGTTAGAATGTGAGCATGGATAACTAGTTCCTCTGGATTCTTAAAAGTTCTTCATGTTCCTGAAAGGTTAAATGGAAAAATGAAGTGAGGTTTGAAGGACTCCTGATTCAAAGCAGGTTATCAATCCTAATTACAAGCCCAATTAATTGTGCACAAGCTACTCATTTGGCCAGTAGAGACGTGATTGGCCAATAGAAGCGTAGAGCTTACACTCTGCAAGTCTGACACCATTATATTACTGTTTATACTATTGGGCTATAACTTCCCATAACAAAGTGTTGTCATCATTCCTTTTTGTGTCAGCTAGCCTGTAAATAGCCTGTGAAGTATTTTATCAACCATGCAGCAAAGATAAACGGTACATTGTTTTCTTGTGTTATGGTTGTCTGCATAGTTTCAATTCTGATAGATTAAAAGCAGTGTAGTCTGTAAGAATATAAAACAAGAAAGTGGTTATTACTTCTTTATTTCTTGGTCAATGAAATAGTTTACTTATTCCCAATTACTTTGGGTCACTTAAACACAACAGAGTGATACACTATATTGCCAAAAGTATTCACTCACCCATCCAAATAATTGAATTCAGGTGTTCCAATCACTTCCATGGCCACATGTGTATAGAATCAAGCACCTAGGCATACAGACTGCTTCTACAAACATTTGTGAAAGAATGGGTCACTCTCAGGAGCTCAATGAATGCCAGTGTGGTACCATGATAGGATGCCACCTATGCAAGTCCAGTTGTGAAATTTCCTGCAAAACCCAAATGTCGGATGCAGTGGTGTCATGCACACCTCTACTGGACTCTAGATCGGTTGAGATGTGTTCTCTGGCTTGGCCACTTAGTTCCAGTTAAAGGAACTCTTAATGCTTCAGCATACCAAGAGATTTTGGAAAATTTCATGCTCCAAACTTTGTGGGAACAGTTTGGGGATGGCCCCTGAGTTTGGTGTGGAAGAAAGTTGGTTGACTGGTCTGTACAGAGTCCTGACCTCAACTGGACAGAACTCCTTTGAATTAGAGTGGAGACTGTGAGCCAGGCCTTTTCCTCCAACATCAGTGTCTGACCTCACAAATGTGCTTCTGGTAGAATGGTCAGAAATTCCCATAAACACACTCCTTAACCTTGTGGAAGCCTTTGCGGAAAAGGTGAAGCTGTTATATCTGCAAAGGGTGGGCCGACATAATATCAAACCCTATAGATTAAGAGTGGGATGTCACTCAAGTTCATATGCGTGTGAAGGCAGGTGAGTGAATACTTTTGGAGATATTGACTTCTGTAAGTACCATAGCTCATTCAGGTTTAAGTCACAATAAAGGACAAGCTTGGAAAATAATCAAACCGCCTCTCTCAGGAGCACTTTTGATTAAGCTTTGACCAAGCCAAACTATAGTGACCAACTAGAATTCATTAGAATGAGACTTCTAGTGGACAGGGGGAACACTGTGGTGTTCTGATATGATAACAGGATTCTCTCAGGGGGCGCATCTAAAGGCCATGGTGTATGATGTTAGGTTGCCTGTCATAATCTGCATTGTAATAGGTGATTAGTGTCAATGTGCCTCTAGACATATGTGGGATCTGTGCTCATGTTATGATAATATGGACTATGTGAAGTTTGTGCTGTGGTTATCTCTTATTTGAGCAGAGACTGTGATTAAAATGAAACCCTGCACATGGAAAAAGCTATGTTTAAGGCTTAAAGAACATGGAATAAATGAAAATAATAAAACATTGTATTCGGAATCAATGATGGACCCAAATGAGAGGTAAGTTTAGTGTCTTAACCAGTATACTGTATGTTCCTGCACAAGTGAATCAATGCAGTATACCAAAATGGCCCCATTGTGATCAAAGAGGCTGATATTCGAATGGAGTGTTTGTTAGCCCACATCCTAATTAGTGCTATTCAAACCACATGACATAATGAAGTAATGAGCGGCTGTTGGTGTGTACTCTCGAAGAACGTGGCATTCCTTTCCACCTTGCTCCCTTTAATTCCTCCATATTTCTTTCTGAGTATGTCTATTGGTGTGTGTGCTGAGAGAGATTGAGAGAGAGAGAAATAGATGAGTGGGAAGGGGTGTGATCATGCCACTGAATGAAGATTTTTTGCACCTGTATCTGAAGGGGAGAATGTGTCCTTGATAAAGGCTTTGTGCCTCACAAGGTCAATTATCATACAAATCTTGACTTCAAGCTTCCCAGTCAAGTGGCAACCTTGGCAGATGAACATGCCGCTATTGGCACACATTCCTATTTGCTTTTCTTTGGAAACAGAAATAATGGCTGTTCTGTGGGCTTGGCTACTTTGTAAACCCTGTACTGCACTGCAATCTTGCCACACAAAAGGGAATCAGTCACATAGGTTATTATTGACTGGTATACACTATTTTATCTGCCTCAAACAGACAGTATTGGACAGAGAGGAGAAAAAGCCACAGACCCATAAAAGCACAATGTCTAAGGTTGTTTTTTAGGACTCCTTGCAGTCCTTGTGTGTACCTTTAATGTCTAGGTGAATGTAGCTTTCAATCTTTGATAAGGTTTTAATTGTCATTTGTAATGGTCAGATTTACAACTATTCCCGATATGCGAGCTGAGTAGTAATGTTGATAGCACACCTGGATATGTAGCTGGGCCATTTCACCATTCATAACCTGGAATTGTCCACCATGCCATTGATTGGACTCAGATGGGCAATGTCTTAATAAAATAAATTGGGTCTCTTCACTCAGTCATGACTGGTTGAGCCCAATCTCTCTTTAAACCATTGGAGCACAGTCAATGGCCTTTGATAGCAGTAGGCTTTGCAGAGAAAATATTACACAGCAATTTCCTTTAACAAATGATGCCTTCATGATGATGGATTGATGCAGTTGCCAATATGCTTTAGCCATCTATGGAAAATTAGATGTTGATTCAGTATATTGATTAGGATGGAGCTTCATAGATAAAGCTACAAAAACAAATGTTTCTCAGCTGAAGTAGTCAGACAACACACCAATCAGCCATAACATTAAAACCTACTGTACTACCAAACCAGCTCTGAGGTATGGACTCCACATGACCTCTGAAGGTGTGTTGTGGTATCTGGTACTAAGACGTTAGAAGCTGATCCTTTTATTATTGTAAGTTGCAAGGTGGGGCCTCCGTGGATCAGACTTGTTTGTCCAGCACATCCCACAGATGCCTGATTGGATTGAGATGTGGGACAGGGGTGGCTCAGTGGTTAAGGTGTTGGGTTACTGAATAGAAGGTTGGGGGTTCAAGCCCCAGCACCACCAATCTGCCACTGTTGGGCCCTTGAGCAAGGCCCTTAACCCTCAACTGCTCAGCTGTATAAATAATATATAAACGTAATATATACATTTGGAGTCCAAGTCAACACCTTCATTAAACCAGTCCTGAACAATATTTTCTGTGTGGCAGGGTGAATCATCCAGCTGAACGTGACCACTGTCACTAGGGAATACCATTGCCATGAAGGGGTGTACTTGGTCTGCAACCAAGTTAAGGTAGGTGGTATGTGTCACAGTAAAATCCACATGAATGCCAGGACCCAAAGTTTCTCAGCAGAACAGCTTGCCTTCTGCATCCATACTGCATCCATTTGACATGATATAATCAACTTTCCAATCATCCATAATGGGTTCTGTTCAGCATCAAAGGAACACCTATATCACACAAATAATAACGCTCGAACAATTGTTTACAAACAATTCAATGTAATATATCATTACTGGTTGAAAGTTACAAATAGGAGAGAACACAATATGCAGAGAAGTGCAATATGCAGTAGCTTCAGCTTTCATGTAGTCAGTTAACACATGTTCACTTTTACTTTTAGCCTTCAGGTAGTACACATTATTATTAAGTAAAGTTCATCACTGCTGTTCAAGTATTTGTAGAGAAAACAATACAGTTAAATACAGTTCTATGTCCAGTGAAATTGAGCTGTGGATATTTAAGCAATTTGCATTCAAAATTATAATTTGTTCCCATTTATGAATGCATGGCTTGGCCCTGAGCAACAAAAGCATGCAGTGCATATTTAAAATCCAGCGTCGATTGCTACAAAATGGTGTCAGTGGGATCCATTAAAATGCACCAGTCTGGAATGCATGACTGTCTTTGATGGCTAGCCGAAATTCACAGTATTGTGGCGCTGAGCTCACATGTCACCAAGAGTTATTTCCCTGTCTGTCACTCTCCAGTGTGTATTCAAGGCAGTGATTTATGTTCTGCTGTGTTACACTTTAATGAAAATTCATGTACCCCCTGTCTGTCAGTAGGGAGGATGGCTGAGAAAAGGCAGAAATATGTTCCAGTCCTGTTATTATTCTATAGATCATTATTATTTTCCCTTTGAATGACTTTTGATTTATGATTTTTTTAGAAACGATCACACTGAAATTGTAGTATCTGTGATTTTGTCTCAAGCTACAACGGTGCTGAATTTCAGACAGTTAAAGTTTGATGGGACAAAAACGATTCTTTTGCAGGGCCCCTTTATTGGCCTCTTTTACATTTATGTGTTTAACTTTAGGTTTGACTGAGGTTTAACTGAGGCTTTGAGAAGAGGCCAAATCCGTGTTTAACTCAGCAGCATGAGTTTGGAGTTTATTGCTCTTGCTGAAGGATCCTCAGACAGTTGGAGATCGAGGAGTGAATAATTAAGAGAGAGCAAGAGAGAGAGAGAGAGAAAACAAGAGAGAGAGAAAACAAGAGAGAGGAAAAGAGAGAGAGTGTGAAAGGTGAAGAGGTATCCAATTAGCTTCAGTCCTACCAGTGTCATTTGTGGCACCTTGTTTCTCCCCTGACAAGAACACCCCCCACGCCAACCCAACCACACACACACACACACACACAATCCCATTTGAGTTTTTACATGTGTGTGTATGACTGTTTGTGTATTATTGTGTGTGAGTGTGCTCAGGGCAGCACTGCTCAGGGCAAGTAAATCTCCATTAGTTTAATGTCTCTGTGCCTTTTTGGCTTTATGAGGGCTGAGCGTTTGGGATGAGTAATTGTGAGCTGCTTCATCTCCTCCTGGCGCCGTCGCTATTTACTCCCTGGCACCTGCTCCTTTTTAATTAGCGCCCCAGCCCTGATCATCTCTTAATCGACTTGGAACATTAAAAAACAAAAGCTAGTCTCTGAGGAAGCCACAGTATGGGGGCCCCCTCATCCTGGCAGGGGAGCAGGGCCACGTCCTAATGAGCCAGGCCATCTCTGTGTCACACTCAGCATAGCTCTTCATCTACTGCCAAAGAATCATCTTCACAAGATGGCTCAAAACTTTGATTGGTCTTCATTGTCCCATCAGCACGCACAACACTTTATCCAGTGGGACAGATGGGTGGGAATTCTTCACTGAGCTTTTTTTTTTTACTTTCTCTACCCTTTTCTTTTGTTCTTCACCACAGTCCAGATTATGTAAAAATTGTCAAATCAGTTTGAGGATGTAGAAAGACAGTATTAGTCTCAGGATTTTTAGCACTGAGTATTTAAATAGGGACATGGATGTGACTAAATGATGGCATTTTATATCAATCCTATTGTTTTTGCTGTGTTTAAATCCATGTTGTTTGTTTATTTTCTTGTTTCTGTCTTTTTTAAGACACATTTACACAACCTGTCACCTCTGATATACCGTATGTACTGAAAGAAGCAGATGTTTGGAGTTGGCTATTAAGTAGGGGAGCTGTCTACAGAGGAGAGGTGCTGAACCTGGACAGATCAGACAGGCTGTTGAGAGTGGGTGGCATGAGTCTGGGCATGATTTTTAGACCTTGAAGTACAGAAATATCTGGTAATGTTGACCTTGTTAGTACATTTGGCTGGTCAACAAGAGGGAGTTTTTGTTTTTGTTGTATTGTTCAACCAAAAAAAGAGCCAAAAACAAGTTGCCTTTTCCTTACTAAGGCTAAGGTTAGGGTTAGGTTTAGGCATAGCATTAATTAGCTGCATTCATAATTATGTCAAAGGAAAGTCCTCACAAGAATAACAAGACAAAACGGTATGTAGGTGCGGGTGTGTGTCTTTGTTCACTGTCTGTGTTCACTAGCTCTGTCTCTACTGACGTGTTCAACAACTACAAAAATATTTGCAAACGTGAATAAAAATGCTTCCAGAAAGGGTTCTACTTTCTGACATATAAACATTCTGTTATATGGTTCTGTTGCATGCGCTCTTACTGTTTGTGGTACTTTAAGGATATAATATATACTAGCCTTTAAGGATTCCCTCAGAGGAATAACCAAAGATCCCTTATCCCTTAGGGTTCTACATTTTCTAAAAAATATATAATAATATCTGATCATTTAGTGATTGAACAAAAGGTGTTACTAGCCAAAGGAAAGACATTATATTTTACATTTACGGCATTTGGCAGACACCCTTATCCAGAGTGACTTACATTTATCTAATTTATACAACTGAGGGTTTAAGGGCCTTGCTCAGGGGCCCAAAAGTTGCAGTGGTGTGGATTTGAACTCACAACCTTTGGGTCAGCAGTTCGACAACTTAACCACTGAACTTCACTGCCCCTAGAGACACACACACACACGCATTAATCATGGCAGCCAATCAGTGTGTCAGTTGTCCAATCAGTGAGCACATCCTATAGCCAAAGCCTACTCAGCCATTCCTGTATATTCCTTTATCTTGTAGTGGTGCAAATACCTTACAAACCCCTCTCTTTTAAACAGGGGCCTGGTTTAGTATGTTAGAAATAGGGGACACAGATGTAGCTTTATGTCCATCCAGTGCCTTACCTAGTACTGTGTTCTGAGTACTAAATGTCTTGTGATAGAGAACATCCATGAATCTACAGCAAGGAGTGCATGGTGGAGAAATGATAGAGGGTTTGGAGGCTTTTCTTCCTCTTCATCTTGTATCCTTCATCTCCAGATGGAGCAAATCCAGCTGATCCGAGAGCACTTTGGCTCTTTTCTCTTTTCTAATAAGAGGCAACATTTCCAAACAAGCAAGAAAGAAAATAACATAGGTGAGATGAAACAATGGAATAAGCGAAACACACATCCTGTTGAGTCACTATAAAGATAGCCCTGGTGATGTCTTCTTGGTGTGTCTCTCCTTTTCCAAGACAAGGCCCCCCTTTTCTTTAGTGTAAAACTACAAAGCAGAAAGAAAAATGGTGCCCAGAATGGTGCCATAATGCTGTAATGACACAATGACAAGCAACACAGTTATTTACAAGCCCGATGAGACGATAAATCGTCTGACCCATCACAGGGAAGCTGGGACTCATTTTTCTGCCAGCCATAAATGGACGGTCAATTCAACAGCCTACTGGTCAGTGCCTCATCTATTTCGTCTCCCACTGTCATAAATTCTGTTCCTTTAGTTTCATATGAAAGCACACAAACACACACATACAGCACAGATGTGCTTATGTTTTGGTGCCCAGCCATAATTATATTTCGTTGCTTTCAGCTTTCATTCACTTGGTTATGCTTGAAAGATCTGTTGCATTTTCTATTAGGAGTATGTGTGTCTGCGCTAAAGAACGCCAGAGCAAATGTACCTCTTAGAGAAGAGAAGTCAGTGGCTTGGAACCTGGGGGCCATTTGTAATCAACGCTACTCACTGCCATTACTGTGCCAAACAACTGTTTATGTGTGACAATTCAAGAGATATGATGGAAATGACACATTTTAGAGTGACACTGAATGCCTTGCTTACACACATTTTCCCAAAACACTGGTCAGGGTGAAATCTGTCCAATACATTTAAGTGTTTTCCCTGTTCCACCACATCCACACTGAGTCAGCAAGAAGCATTTAATTAGCTGCATTAGGTGTATAAGAGAAAAAAAACACAGAGCAGAGGTTTTTCATGATCAAGGTTAGAGATCCAGATTACTCTGAAGTAAACAGAGGAAATACATTTGGAACACAATTGTACCCACCACCTTCAGAGACTCCTAAATAAAGCCTGCATCCATAATCTATACATTTCTCATGCCTAGCAAGCATACAAAAAAGATTATATGAAACATTTGCTCTACCACATTACCTCCTGTCAATAACTTTCTGCTTGCTTTATTGAAAACATACAACTTCAGTATTTTTATTTAACATGCAAAGCACTCATAAAAGGTAATTAATTTTAATGAATAAATAATAAGGAATAATAGCATACTTTCAAAGAAACCTCATCAGTCATCACAATTACTGATTAATATGTTTGTGTAAAATATAATTAAAAACCTTTTCTAAAGTGTTATTCCTCAGTGTGATCCATGCTGGGTGTGTATCTGATCATATGGTTAGACATACGGTCAAGTCGCATGCAGGGCTGATCGAATGCTTTACTCTGGGATTAAAATAATGTACCGCAGTGTGATCAGAGCAAAGCCATATGGATTGAGGTTTATTAGATTATCTTTAATTAACAGTGCTGTCATCTGTCAGTGATTAGTGGCCAGCTGCTGCAGTAGGCCTGAGGGCACAGAGATGTTATTGTAGCAAGCGACTCGGGTACACACTAACCTCACACTGGAATTTTAGATGAGTTTTACAAAGATTGCTCACGTTCCTTTTATCAATCTTTCACTGATAGAAGAGGATTCCTTTGACACGTATGAATGTTTCAGTCCACAAGAGGGAGCTGTGGTTGTTTGTCCACAGCTAGTATCACTTAGTGATTTTGAGTGTCTGTGTGTGTGTGTATGTGTGTGTGTGTGTTGGTCCATATGTTTTAGAGGGGGCAGGGGTTCATTTGTTTGGAAAAGGGCCAGCACTTTTGACTGATTCTACAAATAACTTTTTCTTGTCACATTCCTGTTTTTTTTTCTGCCATCAACTCAGTTTCCATGACGATGATGGGCATGAGTGTGTTTCTATTTCTGTACGGTTTGCGATAAGTGTTCAGATGAAGTCTCAGTATGTTTTATGGTGCATGTGGCACCGCTTGCCAGGCATTGTGCAACATGGCCTCTGTCCTAACACTAACCTAACACACTGCCATGCTCTTGATTTCTCTTACTGATCAAAACCCATCAAAACATACAGTGCACAAAATCTTACAGAATTTACTACTTGTGCCATACCACGACTGTCCGGGGTGGTCCTATGAACCGTGGTTTACCTTTAATTTGTGGAGTATGAAACCCTGAAATAGTGAACAAACCACAGACAGAAAAGGACATTTTTATATTCTTTCTTCTGTAGAGAAACATCAAATGGACCTGTCTCCTTAACACTACAGAAAGTTAGCAAGAGCCACTATTCAGTGATACACACTTGGCCGTGATCCAACTGAGCAGGAAGCAGACAGTGACCCAGGTAATGAAGCAGCCAGAGGAGCAGAGCAAATCACTTCCACAAGCTCACAGGCTCTGTGTGTCTGACTAACAAACCCAGCCTCTCTGTGTGCTGTATGGCTGAATGAGGCACCATATGTTGGCTGATATATTTGTAGCAAAAGGAAAGAAATGGAGAACGAGTGGGAAAGAGAGAGAAATGGCCAAGCTTCGGCAGCAGACGCAGCAGGCAGGAACATCACAGGGTCAGCAGCACACATCCACATGGATTATCGCGCTGTCACACTCTGCCTCACGCCAACGGATAACAAGCCAGTCTGATGCTGAGGGAAGGAGGGGTACACAGAGAGAAGAACTTAGATGAAACATACATACACAAACATGCACTTTTACTTTCCCTTACACATACGGTCACTTACATGTGGTATGTATGTATATATGTGTGTATATATACAGGGGTTAGACAATGAAACTGAAACACCTGTCATTTTAGACCACAAAAATTTATTAGTATGGTGTAGGGCCTCCTTTTGCGGCCAATACAGCGTCAATTCATCTTGGGAATGACATATACAAGT
>JAOVVG010000047.1:21117136-21128691 GCA_028566375.1 Leptodoras nelsoni | reverse complement strand
AGATTGGCCACCAGGCTGGTCCAATTTAGCCATGAATCCTCCCACACTAAAATGACAGGTGTTTCAGTTTCATTGTCCAACCCCTGTATATAAAAAACTAAATATAACAAAAGTAACATTTAAGATAATTAGCATTACTTAATTCCTGACCAACTGAAAAATAAAGATACTAACAAGACTGTGATACAACAAGCAACAGAATATGTTTTGAAATTATGTACACATAAATACGTATCTCATTTTTTCCCTCAAAAATCTTGGTCAGCTATACAATATCTGAAAAAGCTGAAAGGGCTGTGCTGTGCTTATTTCTGTCATAGGGTAAAGCAAATCATCTGCACAATATGGTCAAATGCTCTGCATCTGCACAGGCAGGGTTTTGTTGTCACAAATTTGTACTCACCAGAAAGCAGCAGCAAGATAAATGTATTCAATCGAGCACTAAATTGGAACTATAGTGGGTAGCGTAACCATCAACACATCAATTCAGCACTGTTGGGCAGTAATGGCAGGCCACTGTTCTCAATGGCCCCTGTGATGCAACAATATACATGCAGAAAATTGGAAATCAATGCAGTTTTATAATCATAGTAGAAGCAATACTGTTTAAGCAATTAAAGAAAATGGCAGTCATCATTTTATTAAAGGTTGAGTTGTTCAAGTGAGTGGTTATAGAGGTTCCATAGCAATAGGCCATAAACAATGAAAGGGTGACACTCGCAGCATGGTGTGAGTGGGTCTAAATAGTATCGATGAGATTCTGTAAGCAATTATATACAAATACTGCTGGTTTTTTGTCAGGTTGGGGTAAGTGACATTAAGCTATAGGTTTATTCAAACACATTCTTACTGATCAAAATCCCTTTTGAGTCCAGCATTCGTGGAAAAGTGCTATTTTGGGTGTCAGAGATCTTAATATTAATGTGATACAGCAGATTTGCACAGCAGATTTAATATAGTCTAGCGCTGTATTTGGATGTATGCTCTTGAAGGTTGTTGATCGAATGTCATGAGTTCTCCTTCACTTATTTTGGTAGTACATGCATTGTTTCATAGAATGGCAGCATCTCAGCTATCACTCATTTCAATGTGAATTCAGTCCAAGAAAGGACAAGCAGCAACAAGATAGCTGATATGCACTCAAGATCCTATGTATAGGCTAATCCTGTGGTCTATCACTGCAAAATCTGGCTGTTCTGGCTGGGCCACATTACAGTGACATCACTTGTGACCAGTCAGAATATCTTGGCAATGCCAGCAGAATTACATCATTCATGAGCCCTGTCAGCATAGTGTCACACCTCATTTGTACACCTCATTCTTAGCCACACTGGCTGCTTGACAAACCCATATACAAATGTACAAACACTTTCTGTCTGTTTAATGGTCTAGATAGCCTCGGTGGAATTTTGAAGGGCTTAATAATTAGTTGACTAGTTGAATGAACAAGGGAAAAAAGGCAGCAGTGTGTAGTGCATCCTCCCCCAGGTGTCAGTCTGAGAACTCCTGGTGTAGGCAATGAGGAAAGTCCCCTGTTAGGTATTTGTTTGTTCTGGTTTGGAAGAAAATGTGCCAGATTAACAAGAGCCCAGGGGATCAGAATAGGAAAAAAACTGCAGGAACAGTTAAATTAAGTGCTGGTCAGTACAAATGCTATTTTCTACCTAACTGAAGTTAAAACCCATACTTTTTCTGCCTTTAACATTCGAAGTATAAAGCTGTCTAATAATATTGCAGCTGTGGTATAAGGTCATATGCGGTAATCAATTAACAATGCATATTATCAACTGGTATAGGTGTTATTGTCAAAAACAGGCCTGAGGTTATCACAATTTGGCAGCTCCAAGTCATTAAGTAAGCTTAGAGCTTACTGTTTGTTTCCTTTCAGACAGGACAAAACGTATCTGTTATATGGCAGGCCTTAATATGGTTTAGATTTGGTGAACAGCTGACTATTTTCTTTAGCTGTTTTCCCTTTAGCTCAGTGGGATCTTGTTAATTGCTTCAGACACAGTTGTCTGTAAAGCTACATCTCTGTGTTTGGGGCAATGCCATTTTTAATTAAAATCCCCTTAAAGATAAGCAGATATTAATTTCACTTGGGGCTTGTAGTTGCACATAACCAAAGTATCATGACAATAATATGAACTAACGATGTGAGTTGTGGCATGATTCCTATTTGTCACACCAGCGAGATAACACAGCTCATGACACTGATCCAGAAAATATTAATGATAGCAAACTACTGCCATGTGTAGATTAAATTGTTACTATTAGGAGCCATGTGTAGCCAGGTTGTTTTATGTTGTATACTATGTTTATGTACTAACAGAACACATATGCTCCAATCATTCAAACTCTGTAACCACTTTGTCCTGGGCACAGTTGCAGTGGGCATGTTGAGTGGGCCAAAATTCTGCAGAGGGAGTACCTAGCGCTTAAAATTGAACCCTGCAGCTGTGAGTCATCAACAGAATGATCTAAAATGATCTGAGGAGACCCCTATACTCACCACTACAAGGGGACATATTAACCGTGTAGAACCTGGAGACTATAACTGTAACTGCAATAATAGGTAGAAGTAGTACACTATCCCTGACCAAGAGGAGGAGTCCAGCCCATCTGCAGGCCATGGTGATGATGTCCACCATCCAGTGGGCCAGCCGCTGCTTAGACCATAACCTGGTAATACCAGAAACAGCAACAAAATATCTGCAGGTGGCTCGCATTTTCTATGAATCTAGCCTTGTGTGTGCTTCAGTGTTTGGGAGCACTTTCCTGCATATCCAGTTTGCAAGTTCTGGGTACTAGTATATCAATGCTGTGGTGTCGTGGACAGCATGGCAAAATCTGGCTGCTCTTGGTCACACTGCAGTGACATCACTTGTGACCAGTCAGACTTAGTCAGAATATCTTGGCAAGCAGAATTGCATCACTCATGAGACCTGTCAGCATAGTGTCTGCATTTGTACTAATCATTCTTAGTCACACTGGCTGCTTGACAAAACTATATATAGATGTACAAATGTTATTCTGTCCATTTGATGCTTTAGAGAGCCTGACTGTGATTCAGGAGGGGTTAATAATTATGACTAATGAGTTAGAGGAACAAGCCATAACACAGCAGTGTGCCTGGCACAGCAACGAACTCTCTGCAGGTGGCTAGCGTTTGGTGTGAATCTAGGCTCATATCTGGTTCAGTGTTAGGGAGCTCTTTTTTTGCCATGAGACTGAGTGCTGTAATATGTGCAAGGAAAGTGGAAACTGGAATGAATGCCACCTGAAATCATATCTTAAAAAGCAGATATTCTGGGACGCTGGGAACATGGAAATAGGCCCACACCAATCCACCACTGTGATTCACTCCATTGGTTATGTGGCATGACTTACCTCTATGCAAACATATACAAAAAAATTAAAGAGATGGTCATAGACCTCAGGAAACAAAAAGCACAATCTTACCTGATATGCATCAGAGACTTCTAGTGTAGCATAAGCTTAATATACAGTCCAAAAGTTTTAGGCAGGTTTGGGAAAATGCTGTAAACTAAGAATGCTTTCAAACATACAAAAAATATTATTTTTACCAATTTACAAAATGCAAAGTGAGTGAACAAAAGAAAAATCTAAATCCAATCAATATTTGGTGTTTGCCTTCAAACCTGCATCAATTCTTATAAGTACACTTTTGTAGGACTGAGGATTGTAGGTCAGGTGTATGATCAACCAAATATACCAAACAGGTGCTAACAGTGCTACATCTACTGTCTGGAGAACTCTGGCCAGAAGTGGTCTTCATGGAAGAGTTGCAGTCAATAAGCCATACCTCCAACATGGAAACAAGGCCAAGCGAATCAGCCATGCACAAAGGAACAGGGGTGCAGAAAAATGTCAGCCGGTGCTCTGGACTGATGAGTCAAAATTAGAAATATTTTGAATTTAACCACTAAAAGGTTATGTATCCTGGGAGATACGAACATTTGTCTGACTCTAGGGAGGAGTGATAATAGGACAAGCTTAATTTCGGTGGAAAACATTGAACAGTGGGGTAGCTCAAGTAGGTCATGTTACTCGATAACAGCACTGTAGAATCAACACATCATCCATGTTAAAAAAAACAAAAAAACATCGATGCATACAGCAACAAGGCCACTGCTTTGGCAGTAAATATAAATTTTTCAACTGAGTTTATACTATTGTTGAAATAATGTTTTTAATGATGATATTGTGTGATTATATTAAAAAAAAACACATTCCATGCTCAGACTTTGGATAACGTCTGTTTGGATAAATGTCTATATCCCTGGGGATCCATTTCCTGAATAGGGATTAAAAAAACAATGATCACAAAAGGGGATGTAGAAGCTTTTCAGTCATGCACTGCAAAATAAAACAGTAAAATTAATTTATATTAGTCTAAAGGTGACATTTAAGTCAATTTATTTACAAACCTCAGTGTTGTTTGAAAAGTGATTTCATCGCAACATAAGACTTCATTTATCAACCTAGATATGAACAGATTTATTTGAACGCTGTTCAAAGGAACATTTACACTTAAAATTTGGTATTCATTAAAATGCTCAAAATTCAGCAGAATGTCCATATTCTACTTTTGCATTAGTAAAAAAAAATATGTAAACCCTGGCTGATTGCCTTCAAATCATAGAATTTCAATAGATTACAGGACTTTTATATACACTGTTGAAATAGCTTAAGTATTTCTTTTGCACACACAAATTTAATGTATACTTTGTAAATCATAGTTATTTTATATTAATCATGTTAAATCAAGAATTATTAACTATGTTAAAAGATTAAAGCAAGGCATGATCAATCCATACATCACCAAGCACAAAGCAAAGCATCGGATGTAGTGGTGTAAAGCACACAGCCACTGGACTCTAGAGCAGTGGAGACATGTTCTCTGGAGTGACGAATCATGCGTCTCCCTCTGGCAATCTGATGGATGAGTTTGGGTTTGGTGGTTACCATGAGAATGGTACTTGTCTGACTGCATTGTGCCAAGTGTAATTTCCAGTGAAAGGAACTCTTAATGCTTCAGCATACCAAAAGATTTTGGACAATTTAATGCTCCCAACTTTGTGGGTACAATTTGGGGATGGCCCCTTTCTGTTTCTACAGGACTGCACACCAGTGCACAAAACAAGTCCATAAAGACATGGATGAGTGAGTTTGGTGTGGAAGAACTTAACTGTCCTGACCTCAACCCAATAGAACACCTTTGGGATGAATTAGACTGGAGACTGTGAGCCAGGCCTTCTCGTCCAACATCAGTGTCTGACCTCACAAATGTGCTTCTGAAAGAATGGTCAAATATTCCCATAAACACACTCCTTAACCTTGTGGAAAGCCTTCCCAGAAGAGTTTAAGCTGTTATAGCTGCAAAGGGCCGATATCGTATCAAACCCTATGGATTAAGAGTGGGATGTCACTCAAGTTCATATGCATGTAAAGGCAGATGAGTGAATACTTTTGCCAATATAGTGTATATATCTTTGTATATAGTTTTGTGCGAGTCACCATATGGACTCATCTGTCTGTCTGTCCCTTATGTGCACCTGGAAATGTTTGGGTTTTGGTGATGGACAGAGTATGTACACAAGCATGAGGAAAATTGAGGTAGGTGTAACAGGCTACACATCCTGACGTAGCCACTTCACACAGCCTGCAGGAATACATACATGTACTACTTGCATTACAATTCCAGGTTATGTTTAAAGAAAAGGTTTTTGAAATGTTTGTAAATCTGGCAGAAATGTTTACTAAAAGACCAAACAGGCAGATGCCCAGTGTTTTAAATGTCCTAAAGCCGTTTTAACCTTTTAGCAAGCAATGGCAAAAGACATTAATTTGATTCAAATACATGTACCCTAAATGTGCCATGCATCTTCAGAGAAAACAAACACCATAGTATATTTTAAAAGAAAAAAAAAAGCTAAATCAATTCTTATTTGAACTCTAATGTGTTCCAAAATAATAATGAATTAAATTTTTAAGTGTTTGGACATTATTGCCAAGCTTAATTCTTTTCGGTTTAAGACCATTTTAATATGTATAACAACAACAATAACAACAACAATAACAACAACTACTACTACTACTACAAAACCAAGTCGCGTCCATTCGTGGATTTCCGGGTTTTTCCGGAAACTATTTCCGCCTCCATTTTGTTGCCTTGTATGCAGCTTGAAGAATAGTTGCCGCTGTTGTCTGGGGCGCGGAGAAACAATTTTCAGCGATGGACGGGTGAGATGATCTCTGTTGTTATTGCTTTTAGTGTTATATTTCTGGAAATCGAAAAAATGGCACCACTGGTAGTTCTGTGTGTTAACACAGTTACGCCGCTCGCTACTAAGCTAGCCAGCTAACCCATTGAATGGCTACAAGAATGGGGCAGAGAGCGTGGCGCGGAGTTAGCAACACTGTATTCGCGCGCGCTTGCAGATTACATAAGAGTAATATTAATATCGGGTAGTATGTCCGTGCGTCACAAAATCCACTACAGGTGCAAACGAAGCAAACTCGGATTTCAAATGTTTTGGGCTTGAGTCGGGTGTAGTAGTTAGCATTCGGGACGAGTGGCTAAGTGTGTGTGTGTGTGTGTGTGTGTTTGGCTTTTTTTTTAGTTTGATTGTTTATAGAGATACGTTTTTATTAGCAGTAACGCTTTAGCACACACGTGTACGCGTAAATATAAGCGATCGCGCGTGTTTGGAGCAGGTATCTTCACGCTTCTGAGTTTGCAGGCTGATGCTAGCTGCTACACAACTGGCTAAAACGTGCTAGCATGCTTCCTCCTGCTAATTACTTGCGGTAATCTGACCCGTTAGGAAGCGTGTGGTTAGCTGCTAAAGCTGAAAAGAATAGTAGAAACGCACACGTAAGCGGACACAGTGCGACGAGTTTATAGTAACTCGGGCTGTGTGACTTTTAGTGGTTTAATTCTACGTTTTAAAGGCTCTGCTACATTATTATTATTAGCTGTGTGGGTTTTTATATTGTTAAGGCCAGTGAGTGTTCGCCTGGGCCGGAGATCCGCCGCGCCGCCACTGTAGCTCTTTAGTGTTCTTAGCTCTCAGGGGCTATCAGGGCAAATTATAATGTAAAAATATATATATATTGTATTATATATTGTATTCTCCAAGACACTCAGTAAAACTTACCAGCTCATTTCCTTAAACTGCACACATTGTACCTGGGAACACTGTAAGAAAAGGCCCACTGAATACTGACTTCCTTTAGTTTATTACCGTTTACTGCACTTCATAGTGTTTTCTTTTATTTAGAAACATCTTCATTGTCTTTTGAAGGCATTTTTGCTTTACAGTGAGTCTTGACATGCGCCTCAGACTTCTGCATCGTACTGTACATTAATTAGCTGTTAGTTTTACTGAGCGTCTTGGAGAATCTGCCACAGCTCTTCTGGAGACTTTGACTGTCGCACTTACTGCTTTTTTTTTTTTGCATGCAAAACCCAGCAGCCTTCATTCTGTTTGTCTGAAAAGTGGTCTGTTGTGTAATGTGTTGCATTTGTAACGGACATACCAAATTTTTGTGTAACATTTAATTTTCTTTGTTGGGAAAGTAACTTTTGGAAATCTAACAAGATGTTTGTACTGACTCAGTAATGCAGAACTAAAAAAACCCCCACAAAATATCAATAACAAAAGTGCCTGAAACTTTTGTACACTACTGTGTGTGTGTGTGTGTTATGTATACACACACACACACTAGGGGCACTTTTTTTTTAGACACCCCACTTAACCTGTGGGACTGTGGAAGGAAACCGGAGTACCCACAATAATCCCACATGGGTACAGGGAAGATTCGTATTGCATTTATGTTTTAAAAAAGACGTGTGTGTATTATTGTGGCAAATGTTGGCATCTAGAGATTCAGTGCATGCAAATATGACCAAGCCATAGTATTCTGCGTTGTGTTTTTTTTTATCAACAATTAGATTCAGTGTGGAAGAAACACTTGCATTAATATTTTCCTTGCAATCAGTCAATTGTTTAATCTAATGGATGCAGCCAGGAAGCTTTTTTTAAATTCACTGACATGACAGAGAAATAAATGAAATTTAAGAACGGTTTTAAGGACTTTATTAATGCATTAAAGCAGCTGTGATTTCTGCCTCTCGTTTAATCATGTCAGCAGTGCTTGATTGCCATCGTGTGTGAGTTTTGATCGAATTAGCCTCATATTAAAATCCTCTGTTTAATATATGTATCTAAATGCTGTTTTGTCTGTTTTTTTTAGCATCAGTGACGTTGCAGTTGGTGTAAAGGTAAGCACTGTGCTTATTCTCTATTCTAAGATACATGACTTCAGCTACATTTACTGTGCCATTTGGTAGTTTAACAAAAGCTTGTAGAGTTGTTGTAAGTGTAATAATTTTAGATTATTTAACCCTATGAACGCTTTTCAGGCTGTTTTCACTACCTTTGCTTTTGAGCTCATGTCTTTGTGATTATAAGGGATAGACATGCATGCTGTATTGATTTTCTTTTTATTTTTTTTTTTTATTTTTTTTTAGAACAAAAAAATGCTTCCATCATTTGGCATGATAATAACAATATTAGCCTTTATATTTGTTACGTCACCATAAAATGCTGGCAGTAGAGATGCCTTGTCAGTCATGTAGAGGAACCTGGTAATAGCAGAACCATGATGGTGGAATACCCTGTGACTTGGCACCTCTGTGACTTATATTTCTGCTGTTTATTTTGATGCACTGTGAAGCGCCGAGGACTTGTGACTTCACAGCACAACCGTCAGGTTCTGCTACACTTAAGTTTACTGTAAATTCAAAATGATTTTTCTCCCCAAAACGCTTTGCCACGTAGTCAAGCTAGCAACACTGGAAAGGTCAAGTCGTGCCATTTCGTTTGCTACGAGTGCCGCCTCGGTGCGATGAAAACTTCATAAGCGGTTCATCTGAGAAGAAGGGATGTGAATTTGAATGCAAAATACATCTGTTGGGTTCACAGAGTTAAACAAATTACCATGAGTTACCATGATTAATAGCTGAATAGTTGTGCTTCCTGTTCTGATAAGTGTTTGCTCTAGTATTTAGTTTAATAGTTCTAAAAGAGCAAAAAAAAAATCAATGAAGATGGATCAGAGGATTCCAAACAGCAGCGTGTGAAGCAAAATTCTAGGTTAATAGTAAGGCAGTTGATCGTGTATTCAAATACCCAGCTAACCCTTTCAAGCTCTAGTATTTGAATACCGAAATCACTGTTAATGTCCACATTAAGTCAGCGAGAACATGAAAAAGAGAGGCCATGTCAATATTTAGATGCAGAAAAAGCCCTACTTGAAGGTGGTCAGATACGAACCTTGTGGGACAAGTGAGAGATGACATGCAATACACTTCCTAAAAAGTTTAGTACAACTCTTAAAATTAGTATAGGCACAGATCGGTACCCCGGATTTGCAGGTTAAGTGACACGTCACTTTAGCATGCTTAGCACGTCACTTTAGATGTTTCCCGGTTTCCTCTGCGTTTTCTTGCACCAATTATTTGAGTTTTCATTCACCAGTTTAGGAAACACGATGTAGGTCTGTTTGGATCGCATAATTATTATAAATATGCAATGTGAATGTTTGCTGTCATGTTTGTTAATCCAGTCAGGTTTTCCCTTCTGTGCTCTGTGATGATGGTAAGAGCATTCGTAAATTTTGAAGGTCTATAGGCTGAAATATGAAGCTGAGCCAAGCCATTCAGCTTTTGCTTTAATGTTTCTGTTTCATATTTCTTTTCATTCAGGCTGTCGATCAAATAAACAGGCGGAATGTTTAATTGCAGTGGGAGAATACTTTTTCCTATATATATATATATATATATATATATATATATATATCTCAAATGGGGGCACCTTTGCTTTTAAGAGAATGTTTAGTTGACTTGTATACCTGGAGTTGCAGCTAAAGTATTTTATTTTTATATGGCTAGACAGCTGGGTCAGAGCATCTCCTAAAACGGCAGTGTTTAGTACCTACCAAAAGTGGTCCAGTGAAGGATAAGTGTTGACCCGGGAGATCAGTCAGAGTGCCCGTGCTGATCCCTGTCTACTGCTGAAAGGTCCTACATTGGGCACATGTGCATCAGAAATGGGCCATGGAGCAATGGAAGAAGGTGGCCTGGTCTGATGCAACAGAAAACACAAGGCATCATGTGGACAGCTGTATGCGTGTGCATTGATAACCTGCAGAAAGGATGGCACCTGGATGAACTATGGGAAGAAGGCAAGCTTGCAGAAGCAGTGTGATGCTTTGGGCAATGTTCTGCTGGGAAACCTTAGGTCCTGGCATTCATGTGGATGTTACTTTGACATGTACCACCTACCTAAGCATTATTGCAGACCAAGTATGCCCCTTCATGGCAGCATTATTCCGTATTGGCAGTAGCCTCTTTCAGCAGGATGATGCTCCCTGCCACACGGCTAAGATTGTCCAGGAATGTTTTGAGGAACCTGCCAAAGAGGTCAAGCTGTTAACTTGGCCCCCAAGAATTAAGGTATCTGCTGTTAACGTCTTGGTGCCAGATACCACAGCACACCTTCACGGGTCTTGGGAAGTCTATGCCAACGTGCTGTTTTGGTGGCACAAGGGGAACGGGCATACACAATATTAGATCCATAGTTTTAATGTTAAAGATGATCAGCCAGCCATAACATTAAAACCACCTCCTTGTATCTACACTCTTTGTCCATTTTATCAGCTCCACTGACCACAAAGGTGCACTGTGCAGTTCTGCAGATACAGATTGTGTTAGCCCTCTTTTATCCTATTCTTCAGTGGTCAAGACCCCACAGGACCACCACAGAGCAGGTATTATTTGGGTGGTGGATCATTTTTAGCACTGCAGTGACCCTGATGTGTGTTAGAGTATGTTGTGCTGGTATGTCCGGATCAGGCACAGCAGTGCTCTTTTTTTTTAAGAAAAAAAAAAAATTTTGTGCGTGTATACACCCCAGATTAATTGACAGCAGTACCATCCCGTAACCTGATGCCGTAGATTTAATTGCAAGTCTTCCAAGTGTACAATTCACTAACGTGTCACCTGATTGGTTGTTACGGTGACTTTATGCTAAACCTTTTTGCTACATGGTCATGGTCACTACTAAATATACACATGCATGCATACACAAACACACTCATGCATACATACACAGACACACACACACACTAGAGGCACTTTAGAGACACCACTTAACCTGTGGGACTGTGGAAGGAAACCGGAGTACCCAGAATAATCCCACATGGGTACGGGGAGGACTCGTATTGCATTTATGTTTTAAAAAAAGAAAACGAGTCTAAACAGTTGGTCTGCCGTCTTGATTAATTTTTTTTTCCAGCTGAGTGCTCTCCCAGGATATTTGGTTATATTGGTTAGCGCCTGTGCTAAAATATTTGCATAAACACAATTTCATTGGCTGATGCGTGTGTTGTTTGGACACACCTTCTCATTCAATGCGTTTTCTTTATTTTCATGACTATTTACATTGTAGATTCTCACTGAAGGC
>JAOVVG010000047.1:21095913-21113595 GCA_028566375.1 Leptodoras nelsoni | reverse complement strand
ATGCCTTCAGTGAGAATCTACAATGTAAATAGTCATGAAAATAAAGAAAACTCATTGAATGAGAAGGTGTGTCCAAAGTTTTGGCCTGTACTGTATGCATGATTTTATGACAAATGACTGGATAAGTGCAGGAATTAAGTTTTCCTTATAGGGTAGCCTTAAACCTCATGAGCTCAAGTTTGTTAGAAATGCACTATAAATAAAAAACTTTATTAGAATGCAACACTAGTACCCAGTGGCATCTAAAAAGCTCTTTAAGTGCATCTTGGGAGAAGGTTCAAGTGTTTAATGAAATGCACAGTTTTACCTGATGATGGCCGATTTTTACCTTTTGTTGGAGACTGAAGTTAATTTCAGAGCCAGCGCTTCAGCCTGACACATCCTAATGGTTTGCCCTTGTCTGGAACATCAATGTTTAGGAAATTGCATTTCACTTTAATGTTTAAGGACATATAATATAGTTAAAAAGCAAAGACAAATAAATCATGGGTAACTTGAGCATGGGTTTTTTTTATTTTTTTTGGAATGAAGCATAAAATGCCAAGGCCATTAAAATGTATTATGTGATATTCTGTGGCTATTTGTCATTGAAGAAATAGTGAAGATTTAGGACTGTCCCCTGGATATTTGATTTAGACCTACTTCAAGTTCCCATCTCCGGCTTTCATAATATTAGACAGGCAGTAATTGAATGGGGCCTGTTTATGTCCAAGATGGTTAGGAAAATTGTGATATTCTCAGAAATGCTTTCTGCTAGCAGATCTCTTAACTTGGTTTGTGTTCCACCAACAGAATTTTCCTCCCTGGAGAATGATATTAACTTGTTTGTGTGTGGAAGTAGTTATGGGAAAAACATTGATTTTGGTAGCGTTTGTGGTTTTGAATCCATCAGATATTTTTCCTATTTAACTTTGTACTATATTCTATTAAGAGCTAGTTATGTCAGGAACTCGATTACCTTCACCTAAGGCACATTTTATAATTGCATTTGGAACAGTTCACGGTGAGCAGCTTTGCCTAGTGTCCATCATTCACTTTCAGTTGTTCTTTGAGCTATTTACTAGCTGTTACTATAAACATTTCGGGTCCTTTAGGGATCTAATTGAGCTCGGGTCGAGATGGCTGCGTCTGACTTCCCAGACGCTGCAAGATTAAAAAGACACCGAAGGAAAAATTAAATGGCTGGTGTTTTGTATGTCTTGAGTTTTTAAGCGGTCTACGGAGAGCTGTGTTTCACTTCGTTCTTGACGGTAGCAAAATCAGTGTGTCATTGGAGGGTACTGTGTTTCACTTGTTATTTTTCTTCATTTTAGAGGGGGTCAGATGAGCTGCTGTCCACCAGCATGTACAACAGTCCCAACTCGGGGATGAGCAGTATCAGTGGTAAGTAAAACAATCCATTCTTTGTTTCTGCCCACTGAATAAAGCAGAATTATTAGAAGTCAAATGATAAATGGTGGAATATAAAAGTGTGGTGTTAGCAGATCTGGCCTTTAAATTAATAGGACTAGAAAATCTACATTTTCTCTCTAACATTTTGAAAAAAAAAATCTTTTTGTTTGAGCAGCACCACTAAGAGAATTTGTTGGTTTAGACTTGCTGAAGGCTTTCAGGCTTTGGGTAACGCCATCCAATCAACAGAGAGTACCAAATTGACATGATGTAGTTATATCATTTATCGGTGATGCATGTTTCTGCGTGCTTCTTAGATGGCACATCCAATGGAAGTGACAGCAAAAAATTGAGAGTTGAAGAAAGGGTGGGAGAGGCTCCTCCTTCACGTGTCCTTCATATAAGGAAACTACCCAGTGAAGTCTCAGAGACGGAGATCATTGCCTTAGGATTGCCCTTTGGAAAGGTCACTAATATCCTTACCTTGAAAGGCAAAAACCAGGTGAGTTTTGAGCCCCATTATTATTTCTGTAATGGAGTCTAATAGATAAAGACTTTACATTTAGCATTTGCTTTGTGCAGGCTTTCCTAGAGCTGAGCACAGAAGAAGCAGCTATTACTATGGTGAACTACTATTCAGCTGTTACACCACACATTCGAAACATCCCCGTCTTCATTCAGTATTCAAATCACAAAGAGCTCAAGACTGAGACGAACCAGGTAACCGACCTTCTCCATAAGAATTCTGTAAGAAATATGTCGCTTCTGTAATGGAATTTTAGATGAACAATAATGGTGCCACTTGCTCTTTCATGCTGAACGTTGAATGTTGTCTGCTGTTTTTGTTGCTTAGTCTGGAACACCCTCAGCAGGCGCCGGTGACGGAACGCTCGCAACACCCAGCAGCCCAGTCTTGAGGATCATCATAGACAACATGTTCTACCCTGTCACTCTAGATGTGTTGCAGCAGGTTGGCATTCTACTAATGGCAGTCATACCAGTATTTTATTCACTGAATTACAATTTAAAATCTTGAACCAATTTTGAATCAATATGGGCTTTTATTTATTTTTTTTTTTTTGCACAAATGACTGCTCTCTCATGTTGTATAATTGTTTTTGTTTTGTTTTTTTGTTTTTTTTTTGTATGTCTTTCTCCCTTTTTTGTTGATAGATCTTCTCAATTCTCTCCTTTCTCTGTCAATAGATCTTCTCAAAGTTTGGCACAGTTATGAAAATCATCACATTCACAAAGAACAATCAGTTTCAGGCCTTGCTACAGTACAATGATGCAGCGAGTGCTCAGCAAGCCAAAGTGGTGGGTGTTGGATCTGTTTATGACAAAATGGCCTGTCAGTGCTCAGGTTGGTACGATGCTGTACAGGGTATTTCCAACGTAAGTAATTCTTGTACTCTCTTTTAGGCACTGGATGGTCAGAACATATACAATGCTTGCTGTACACTCCGTATAGACTATTCCAAGCTTGTCAATCTGAATGTGAAGTACAACAACGATAAGAGCAGGGATTACACTAGACCAGAGCTGCCTGCAGGTGATGGCCAGCCTGCTGTGGACCCCTCAGTGGCAGCGGCCTTTGGCAAAGACTCGAACTCCCTGCTCGGTAAGATCCCAGGTATCTCCTTCTTTTGTTATTCTTCTCTTCTTGAGTCCTGATGAGCTAGATGCTAGTGGTATAGCTGGGTTTGGAGGTTTATGGGTAATCAAAAATGAACGACTCGGCATTGCTGTCAGATTTAGGTGCCACCTCTTTTTTTGAGTGACATTTTATACCCTATACCATATTTTATATTGTTGTAATAGAAATAAAAACAAGAGTAGAATTAGTTTCAGTAGTTTAAGAGAGTTTAACATTCTTGCTCATGGTTGAGTAAAATTTTAGCACAGTTTATTTTTTAAATAGCAGTAAATGTGCACACATCAAAACATTTGGTGTGTAGTCGGCTTTGCACTGCACTTCAATTGCCCTTATTTTTATTTAGTGGAAGTTTAATCCAAACTATGCATGCGAATGTCACCTGGTGTGACATTTCAACATTGATAGCAGATATATTTACATATCATTTGTTTACCCCAGGGGTCCTCCATTTTATCTGCAAAGGGCCCGCATAGCTGCAGGTTTCCATTCTAACCTAACACCTGATTCTAGTCTTCAAATAACCGAAGGTTTTCTCTGTGGCTGGAATGAAGACGCGCCACAATGCTGGCTCTTTGCAGGGAATATGGAAGGCTGCTGGTTTATCGTGTCCACTGGGCTTCTGCCTTGTTTAACCTTTTATACCCCAACAGAACTCTAGATCACTGCAGCAGATCACCGAGAACAAAAAAGAAATCCCTTTGTCTGATTGCCATCCTGTAAACAAACCGTTACAGTTAGAAAACAAAAGTCAAATGACAATTTCAGTTGTTTTGCTTGAAATGGGCATGCACTGTGTTTTAATATTATTTAAAGTATGTATTAGTAAGGTCTACAAAATGCATAGCTTTACATACCACGCCCTAAAGCTCACTTCCATAGCCAGGTCCTGTTTGGATGTCCATTCTGAACAATACTGCAGACGTTTTTATTACATTTTAATGTCTTCTTAATGCGTTATATATTTTGTAAGTAATTAAATTATTTATCAAATACTATTTATCCACATGGATAAGAAATTGGCAACAAGCTAGTGGGAAGCAAGATAAGAAGAAATGAACTGATTTACAATGCTATGAAACTAACAGATTTTATTAGCCTATTATGTGTTAGTGTGTGTCGCATGTGCGCTCTCTTTCTCCCTCTTAGACACTCGTGAATTTATCGCACCTGCTGAATATATAGAAATACAAGGAACCGCTAATGAGTCAGCTAGTCGTAACAAACAAGATGATGCTATTATCATGCTTAAGCATTTATATTTTGACATTTCATGATCGACGCTGTCGTTCGCACGTGGCGGCTCGTCATCATCGGTGCAAATAAATACTCATCCAGCGAGAACAGACGTGGGCACTTCCCAGCTTGACGTAACTCCCAGAGACACTGTAATTCCTCAGCTGATTAGTCAGTAGTGAGATGTAGCTAAGAGATACTTTGTAAATGTCAGTGGTAAGCCCATCCATCTTTCAGTTTAGGTGTTAAGATGTGGTTTTAATCTATCCCCAAGCAGTTTTATTTCATGAATGAATGAAAATGTGACTTTAAAAAGTCACAGCAGCATTCTGAGAGGCTGGCCATGGCCTCTATGGGATACAGAGGGGTAAAGCTTGATTGTGAAGGACAATAAAGAACAGACACGGCGGTAGAGATGGCACAGATCTGATATGCAGCAGAAAAGCCTGGATCAGACATAGAAGCAAATCACACCCACCTGTAGTGTGTATGTAAAACGGAATGTGTTGTATAACCGTAGCAGTGATTATAGCCTAATTAATTAGAATTTCAGGCAACCAAAACTAAACTTTTTACTTTTCTTTCCCTTTTTTTAAATAATAAAACATTGGATAAGCTGTCGATGGCTGTGCATTTGATCCTCTTGGGGTGTGTTGTGCATGTTCTGGTGGGGAGTTTTTCATCAGTTTTAATTATTATTATTGTCTTGTGCAAAGAATGTACATATAATCAGCATGATTGGGTAAACTCCTGAAAATACACATGATCAAAATAAAATCTGTTCTCAAAATGCCATTTTTTTTTAAAGGAATTTTTTTGGAATTTCCCCTTTTGAACAGTCGTGAATAAAAATTTTAATTAAATCTGTTTAATTTAATTAAACAGACCTGTCTGTTGGAGACTTTTGCCAGAGATCTGTTCACAAGACTCCTTGATATCCAGATAGACCAGTTTAAAATGGTATAGTTATAAAGTGTGCTTAAGATAAATGGTCCATATAGAACATCTCATTTCTATTGTTTGTAGCACAGTGGTAATGTAGCTGTGTTGCTGTTGGCAGTACACCTCTGAGCTCTTTGTGTACCCGCAGGTGCGCTGAGTCCTCTGAGTGCGGCAGCGGCAGCAGCAGCGGCGGCAGGTCGAGTGGCTCTGTCCGGACACTCGGGTAGCGGGGTGCTCCTGGTTAGCAATCTCAATGACGAGGTCAGTGCTTTCTTAAGCCTCTCATTCTGTGTAGCCATCATTATCTTTCAATCTACATAGCTTTGTGTTGCCTTTTAATCATTGCCATTGTTCTGTGTGTCCATGTTTTGTTCAGTATAACGCACAAATCGATAAAGCAAATGCAGTAAGGCTGGTTGGAACTGCATCTGTTTGGTTGGATTCTTCATGGAACATTAACGTTTACGCTTACAGTTAAAATAATCACAGTTCAGCTCTAATTTTTAGCAATAGTTTAAAGGAACCAAATCATTGTGCCCAAATCATTTGGTTGACCTACCTGGCAACGTTACCAGAACTGAACTGTTCATTATGTGATAATGACAACAGTTCATATAGTTTCCTAAACATTTAAGCTAACACATTCTGCTTGCATGTGTCTGCCTGTCATTTGTCTTTTTCTGAAAGTTACTTTTCTTCCAGAAATTATTCATGGCCCTGCCTAATCCTTAAATTGTGCTGTTTTTCAAAATGACTCATTTGTCTCTAACTCTTTATTGTCTTTATTTTTCTCTCTCTGTCTCTCTCTGTCTAACTGTCTCTGTCTTTCTCTTTTTCCATGTTATGAAACTGGTTAAATGTTTCCATTATCTGTCTTGAGTTCATTTCTCGCCTGGCCCTTTCTCACGTTGGAACCTGAAAGCTTATAGAAAATAGGAAGGTGGTAACTAACCTGTCTTCTGAAAAATCCTCATATTTTAATAAAATGTGGCATTTTCTGAGTAATGGTCAAGTGTGTGTGCCACGTAAACCATGGCTTTGTCTGTTCCTGCCATAACTGGTCGGTGTTATCCTAGTCTACACCAGCATGGAAGTTATGGTGAATTTGGCCATTTTCTATTGTACAGCAAACAATTTGACAATTTTCTTGCATTCCAAAACTTCTTAAACCTCTACTGCATTTAGGTCTGTTGCATGCTTTTTCCCTCCATGATGATATTATTATTATTATTATTTTTTTTTTATTATTATTTCAAGTAATGTACCCTACCCTAATGCTGGGTAACTACATTGGCACAATTATTTGCTTGTATAAGCTGTAAATGCATAAAGCAACCATTTTCTGACCAAACTCCTGCATTTCCTGTATACTGACCTGTATTGTATATTTTTTGTCCCCCACTTTTTTTTTTATTCTGCATTTGTCTCCCTTCTCCCCCCCTTCCCAATCATTCCCCATTTTCTCCTCTCTCTCCCTCTCTCTTTCCCCCCCCCCTATCTCTTTAAATCCTTCATTCCTATCTGCCTCTCCCGATTCTGCCCCACCCTGACCACACCTCACTGTTCATGCTCTGTGCTTGAACAATATGTTCCTCGGATGAACTTGCCCCCAAATTAACTGCCTTGACCCATGATCCATGACCACCTCACCATTCTGCGGGAAACCACCCTCCGTTATGGATGATCTGTTCATCTTCGCTCTTCTTCGACTCTTCTCTCTACCTGTCTCACGCTGCTTGCTCTTCTCTCCTTCTAAAGATGGTTACGCCCCAAAGTCTGTTTACCCTCTTCGGTATGTTCTTGTTAGCACTCTGTTTATTTTTGTTGGGTTTTTCTTAGTTTTTGTTTTTATTATTATTATTATTATTATTATTATTATTATTATTATTATTCCCCCATATTTTATTCTGTCTTCTTATTTAACAGTAACATTTGTTGCCTTTTACTGTTAGTTGAGTTCTTGTTAGTTTTTTTTTTTTTTTTTCCTCTCTGTCCCTTGAAGTGCTTTTTGATTTCTTTAAGGCATGCATGTTTCTGCATGTACTATCATCTCAGAGCTTATATTTAAATGTATTTTAATTTGAGGGACTCTCTGAATCTCTTGCTTCTGTTTTAAGCTATGATTAGTTTTCTTCGTTAGGAAAATGTTCTGTCTCTCTATGATGAATCTAGCTCTCCACTCTAAGTTTCACCCTGTTAAAGGCTAACTGTTCCTCCCTCTCCATCCTACTCCTCCTGCTTCTCTTGCTGCTTCTTGCTATAATCCAGGGGTGTATGGTGATGTGCAGCGTGTGAAGATCCTCTACAACAAAAAAGATAGTGCACTGATACAGATGGCAGATATGAATCAGGCCCAACTTGGTAAGATTAATTTCTTGACTTTATCATCCCCCCGGTTAGAGCTACAGTTAAACAAAGGGAATGGGAATCCAAAGGCTGTCATGATCTCTCATGTAATGCGTGCTTTGTGAAATAGCTGTAGGCTGTGTAAGTCTACCTGCAATAGATTAGTGTAGATTTCTGCTTAAAACGAGGTCACTGAAGGAGTGGTCATCGATAATGTTTCACTTTACGTGGAACAAAGTTGTTGATGCAGGTTTTGTTTAAAGGATTTAGCGATTTTTAATGACTTTTCAATAGGAAGATGGTTCAAACCTTTGCTCCAGTGCTTGGTATGAAATTTGATATGCACGTTATATGACATTAATTTTTATTTTGAATGCTTCAATATAGGTAAACTGTAACAACCGTGCAGTTACTACAAGAGCAATAAATAAAAAATGTTTAATCCAGCAGCTTTAACATGAAGTTCACTTTTCATGTTGTCTTGTATTACTACTGACTAAGGTTTTGGAAACCTTAAGAAAAGGTTTTGGTTACTTTGAGCTCTTAAGAGCAGGTTGCATTGGTTTGGGTGGGTGATGTATCGCATATTATTGACGTATTGTGGCTTGTTTTACATGGGGTGTAGTAAATGACTATATAGCGAACGTTGAGTAGAAGCAGTCACCTAATTGCTTTTAAAGCCACCCGCATGAGACTCTCCGTGCCGTTTCAATGCTCTCTCTCTCTCTCTCTCAGACACAAGAAGAACAAAACTTGCATACGTACTCGTTACATACTCGCTCGTCCATCCAGATCGCTCTCCTAGGCGAGGTTTTTTGAAATGGCAAACCTCATGCACAAGAAGTGCACTTTAATTTGCGCCCTGTAGTAGTCTCTCTTTCAGGGTTACTTCACAAATGCACTTTTCCTGTTGCTATGAGATATGTTGTTGTTAAGGGTCTTTGTTGAGTTTGCGCTCTATAGAATTAGGCTGGCATATGTAGCCGTACATCCTGCCATTATTTATGTTCATTTAACAGCTGTCAGAAGCCCGTGTTCGCAATTACCTGGTTTAACTGCATACTGCTTAGTTAAATTTAACTTGGTTGTGATCTCCCCTTTGTGCATGCAAGTTTGAAATGGTTCCAGCAGAAACCAGTAATGCATTTTAATGCAGACATATGATGCAGGGGCTATTACAATCAAGTATTTATGAACTGCTTTATTAGAGAAGATTTCAAAATGTCAAGATGTACACAGATCAGGCATAACATTATGACCACCTCCTTTTCTCTACACTCATTGTCCATTATCTCAGTTCTACTTACCACTTTATTGTAATTCTAAAGTTGAAGACTGTAGTCCATCTGTTTCTCTGTTTCTGTCTCCTTTACTCTGTTCTCTAATGGTCAGGACCCCCACAGGACCAGCACAGGGCAGGTACTATTTGGGTGGTGGATCATTCTCAGCACTGCAGTGACACTGATGTGGTGACGGTGTGTTAGTGTGTGTTGTACTGGTGGGAGTGGATCAGACACAGTGATCTGTGGGGGTCCTGACCATTAGAGAACAGAGTAAAGGAGACTAACAAAGTGTGTAGCGAAACAGATGGACTACAGGCTGTAATCACAGAACTACTAAGTGCAGCTATAGGGTAAGTAGAACTGAGAAAATGGACACTGGGTGTAGAGAAAAAAGAGGTGGTCATAATGTTATGCCTGATCAGTGTTCATCCTGTATTGTACTATAGCCTAAAAATACCACAATATTGTTTATAAGCCATGTTGCCCAGCATTACTGATATTTGCAGTAATTTTAGTGGCACTTGTTAATTTAAATTGTTTAGACTCAACATAATTACCCTGTATTATATGTAAAAGTAGGTTTTAAGTATCATTTTTGCACTGCAACATTCGGTCTGTCGGTATAAGTGCTAGTGCTCTGTTTGAGACGGATGCAGTGCACTGTGGTGCTGGTTAAAATTTAGACTTAAATCTGCCACTGGGTTTGAGTGCAAATTTCACTGAACTAGCAAACCGTATCACAGTGGTAATGCATGTTAATTTTTATGTGTAGATACAGATTTTGGCACATTGTAGCCTGTTTACTAAAGCTGTGAATGAATCGTATATTAATGCTCTACAAGAGTGGCACTTGTAAATGCTTAGGTTTGACTTGTGGGGAATGAGGCATGCAGAATTGGTGAACAGCTGCCAAATTTATCGGGTATAGCAGATAAAGGCCTTAAAGTCTGTATATTTTATTTGGTGTCTAGAGATACCCCCAGTTGTGGTGTCTTATTACATATTTCATTTTGATGAGCTTGT
This sequence comes from Leptodoras nelsoni, assembly GCA_028566375.1. Lineage (NCBI taxonomy): Eukaryota > Metazoa > Chordata > Actinopteri > Siluriformes > Doradidae > Leptodoras > Leptodoras nelsoni. Next base: position 21,103,719 of record JAOVVG010000047.1, on the reverse strand, counting down.
CTCATGTTTGTCCTATACTTCTCTAGCAATGAGTCATCTTAATGGTCAGAAGATGTATTCCAAAATCATCCGTGTGACCTTGTCCAAGCACCAGACGGTTCAGTTACCTAGGGATGGCTTGGATGACCAGGGCCTCACCAAGGACTTTACCAATTCTCCTCTGCATCGTTTCAAGAAGCCTGGCTCCAAAAACTTCCAGAACATCTTCCCTCCCTCTGCCACTCTGCATTTGTCAAACATCCCGTAAGTGCAGTTCTTTCACTTGGCTCCTGTCAGTCCTTAGTTCTGAGTTTAGAAAGAGTTACCCATTATCTTGTCCGTTTTACAGGCAAAGCATAACTGAAGACGATCTCAGAGTACTGTTCACTAACTCCGGAGGCACTGTGAAAGCTTTCAAATTTTTCCAGTAAGTTCTGTTTTTTTTATGTAATGTTTCACTGGGAATTTGCTCATAAATTCTAGGCTCTTGTTGCTAACCACGTGCTGTTTTTGAATGCGCAGGGATCGCAAAATGGCTCTAATTCAGTTATCTACAGTGGAAGAGTCCATTCAGTGCTTGATTGACCTACACAACTACAACATGGGTAACAATCACCATCTGAGGGTCTCCTTCTCCAAATCTACCATTTAAAAGAAGCTGAGACATGTTTTCTAATGTTACCTGTTGACTGTTTTGGTACACTGGGGACCACATTTTGACAATTTTGTTTTCTTTTACCAGTCATTCCTTTTGAAACGTGATACCAGATTTATCTGGGGAAAGAAAAGAATGCTTTATCCTGTTAGCAGTCCCCTTTGTATTACCTTCCCTCAGTTCTTCATTACAGCAGGTTGATTCCTCTTTATCCTGATTAGTTGACAAAGAATGTGCCTTACTCAACAAACTGTCATAAACATTTTCATAAATGCAAGATGTCCACCACATAGCGGCATAGGCTTATTTTTTGTGAAGGTGTTAATGGTTTGAAAAAAGGTTGTTTTTTTGTTTTTCTTTCCCTTGTGTGATCTGTACAGTGTGTGAAATCTTGCCTCTCCAAGCTCAGGTCCATGTGTTTGCTTTTTTTTGGCCATATGTCTTGCTTGTTTGATCAGCTTGGATCGTGGATCTTGATGAAGGATCCAGTGGCATGTATATAACAGACTCTTCTAGTGCTTATTGGTCACTGCAAGTGTGAGTGCTAGCTTGTATCCAAGTGATTTTCAACAGGTTATGATACAGTATGCCACATTTAATTACTGCATAGTAGTAGGCATTGACCATGTTAATACATATTGGCTTTCCTTTGGGACATACAGCAGTTTTCTTTCTGCATGTCTAGATAAGTTGAGAATCTTTAAGAGAACAGCCGTTGCATGAATTTAAAAGCTAACGAACACGAGCTTGAAGGTTGATATGAGCAGAAGGTAGTTTAGGGACAACCTGGTGGGACCAAAGTTTGTGCCTTTAGTCTTAATTTACTGAGCATTCAGATTTTTAGAAAGTTCCCCGTTTTGTACTTTCCGGAAGCAAATCCCACAAACACACTGATATTTATCTGGTATGGAAAAAATGTAACGGTTACCAAGAGATATAACCTGTTAGCTGCCCAAGCTGCATGGTTGTATTTCTCGCATGATTGGACTGTACATTTTTAAGATGGTGGATAAGAAATCCTGTATAGTTTCCTTGTTTTGTTTTGTTTTTTTTTTGTTTTTTTTATATACATCTTTAGAAACATAAAATTGTAGTTTGAATATGGCACAATTAAAAGATTGTTTTTTTCTAACACTGTTGGGAAGGATTGTCTTTGTTTTGTGTTTGTGGTTTGTGGTTTTTTTTGTTGTTGTTTTTTTTGCTCCTCTATCCCTCTTGTTCCTGTACTCTGCTTTTACCGCTGTAGCATGCTCAATAAATACTTCTGTAGCTCTGTATTCACTGTTCCTCTCCCTCTCTCTCTCCTGTCTTTCTGTCTCCACTCTGCCTTTATGGTTGTTCTGTCCTGTGAAGGAAAAGGATACACATTTTAAAACCTTAAACCATTACTTATAAGTACATGAGCACGTTTATTGCTGAATATTTAATTAGAAACATAAGAAGGGTCGTATATAAAGGGCAGTGCGCAGTTGGAATCATGCTCGCCTTGACATGTTGCCAACCCTCAATGTATAATGAAGCAAATGTCAAAGAAAGCTGACAGATGTCCCAGAATTGCATATATTAATTCCAAGTCATTTGAATCATCTCTCTGATTTCGCGTTTGGACGCTGCATTTCAGAATACTCTGCTGCATGCTGTTTTTATTTCACTCTAAAATCGAAAAAGACATGCATTCTCGATGTAGCTTTTATAAGAAATAAACAAAACAAATTCATGATGCATCAGGGCCTAGGCTTGGACCAAATCAATAGCTCATCTGCACCGTGAATCACGCTTCCCGGATGTCGGCATCTGTCCATGAGACCGGAAGGGTGTCCGATACCTCACTTTACCCAGTTTACCAGGGCAAAAAAAAAGTCCTGTTGATGGAAAAGCTGGATGATCACTAATTGTTATGGACTAAATTATTTTTCCAAACTGCGTACTCCCCATCCATGTTCGTCACTTAAGAACAGCATGAGTCTTCACATTTGTACTACCACCAGTGATTTCCTACACAACAGAGTGCATCAGGCTTATTGAATAAATGTCAGCTTGTCTTATTTGTTAAGCCATTAACTAAATGTTATGCGATGATATAAATAACGTTTAATAGTACAAGAGAAAGGAGTTTCCCTATGGTGCATTGAACGAGTCTTTCATGTTGTCACTTTTGAGAAACTGTTAAAGGTTGTATGTAACATAAGAGTTGTACCCCATTAGAAAGCTGAAATCATTAAACCAAACCGTTTTGTACACCAGCGCTTGTCATACTATTTAATACGCTAGTATGTAGTTTGACAAACTTGGAAATATAACTGCTACCATGCACCCTTAGCATCTTGCATAGGGTCAAATGCTCCGATTGCAAATGTGTAGTCTTCTTTCTCACCTCATTCCCCTGACCCTCGGTGCCGTGACATCTAATTCAGCTCAGCCTCACTGATAATGCCACTACTGATTTGGACTGCTTTTTTTTTCTTTTCTTTTTTAGAGCAGCCATCCTTATGTCTCTTTATGCTGAGGCTGCCCCTCACTGAGCTCGTCCCGTGCTCGGCCCAGCATGGCAGTGTGTTTTGGTATTGTCATGGTGATTGCTGTCACCACAGTTGTGGGGTGGGGGATGCGAAGTACGAGTGTGTGACTGTGGCTTCTGCTCGCCTTCCCACTTGCCCTGGAGCAAGGCTCGTAGAGTCAGTGGGAATTGGAGGATTGCAGATGAGATTACGCAGGCAAAGCGAGCTTTCCAGAAATGCTTTCCTTGCTACATTGATCGAGCAAAGTATTAACGCACAGTGTGAGACTGTATCGCTTATGAAAAGGACGGCCTGGGTTTCTATGCCTTTAGCATGTAATGACTTTGTGCATGACAAGATGCATCAAGCTTATTGAATACTTCTCAGTTTGCTTGGCCGTTTATGCTTCTTTTTCCATTTCATCTCCTATTCAGGACTCTTAGCGCAGGCATGACAGGAGAGAGTTGCTTGGATAAATATGAATGAAGGCCAGTTTAATAACATAATGGTGCATGTTTGTTATAAATATGTGATGTACAAAATCTTGTTACAGAACCATTTAAGACCTCCAGAAATGCATTGTAATTTTCTATCAGAATCTAACATAAATATGTCTGCTTCTGCGCAGCACAGTATTTTCTCTCGGCACCATCAGGAACGTCCATGTAATGATCATGACATTGTGAGTAACTCCATGCTGAATGGCTCGAATCTCACGTCCACATGCATTAAATGTACAATTAGATGGAAATCTTCCGTTTGTCCTTCTCTTTTCGGAGTAGATAGAATCTGACCGAATAATCAGGAAGCTTCTTTCTCTCAGTGGGGTCCTTGCAGTTCTCAACTCTCTGTGCCATGTAGGATGGGTGTGATGCTGTGCATGCTAATACTTAAAGCCAGTCCCAGCAGCTGGGAACAGCAAGTTCATCATCTCCTCCCCTCCCCTCCTCCATTGGACTGTCCCTTCCCTCCACCAGTGAGCTGCTGGCAGTCTGGCTGTGGTCAGGGAAGCAGCTCCGGTTCTGGGCAGAGAGGTCAGAGCACTAATGAGATGCCCAGGGAGCGAATGACAGGAGTGTGTATGCGTAAATAATCTATTAATTACAGGGGAGGTGCAGGATGAATCGAAAACCTTTCTGTGTGATATCTTCATCCCTTCCCTGACAAAATCCCAACCCCCTCCACCCAGCCCGACCCCATCACCACCTGTCACGCACACGGAGCGACTTGCCTCTCCGCAGGTTCACGAAGAACCACAAGAAGACACGTTTATTCAGAGATTAGAGCAAAACCTTCTAGATTGCCGCATAAAAGGTAATTTACAATATTAAACTGACTTTTATCTATATGCAAATGACTCTCTTCCTACACTTATTTAAATAATTTATGTGAAGGTACAAAAGTGAGAAGGGGGTTATTTTTACAGGAGGAGTTAACCTGGTTAGACTGTGGTGAAAACGATTAGGTCTCAACCCCCCCCTCCCCCCCACCTGCTGAGTTTATTTATTTCAATTATACCGATAGTTCCCTCATGGGCTCAGCTACGGGAAGTAACATGAGGCTTATTGCGCTGTTTCACAGTGAATATTTTGCCTCAGGGCTTTCCCTGAATAATGTCAATATCGGGGCTTGTGTTCATTCCTCAAGTTCCCCTCTAGCCGCTTGTCACATATTGTGACGTCTCTGACATGGATAATTTCATCTCATGTTGAGGTGTTGGTGCAGGAACATGGACTTCTAGCAGATGTGACGTTCTGTCTCATGTTGCCCAAGGCATCACTTTCCTGTCATGTGGGAGAGTGAAAGACAGGGGAAGGAATGCGGTGTATAAAGGTATCCTTTAATAGACGCTAATTGATTGCAGCAGCAAGGTGAAAGTGAGCTTGAATAGTCGACTTTTCGTAGACAGACACGTTGGAGAAATGCTGCAATCTGTTCTATAAAAGAAGTTTCACAAGTTTACACCAACTGTTTTTCAGATATTTTTAACTGTCAAGCACTAATGAAGATGACATTATATTTGAATTCTGATAGCTACCTACAGAAACGGTAAGCACAGAAAAGAGAGAAGCTGAATTGGACAGTCCCGAAACAACATTTAAAATCTTCATTTGAAATCCCCTTTTTCTTTGCAGTTATTCTTATTCAGTAGGTCTGCAGGAGCTGGGATGAGTTTACTCACAGAGAAAGAGTAAAGTAGAAACCACTGCGTATTATCACTTGTGAGAAATCATCAAGAAGCTCATATTACCCAACACTCAGGCTGCTTTACAGTGCAGCAGTGATGTCTGCGAAAGGTCAGCTGGGTATGTTCTGAGAGTTGTGATTTTACTTTTCCATTTTTGTTTCACTTCAGAGACGCACATTTCCAGAAGGTTAAAGCGCTGTTCTCTGCAGGTGAAAATGAGCCTTGGTATAAGACAGTTTTATATAGCCCTTGTGCTCTGGTGAGACGACATGAATAAGGATTTTAGCACATCATCTCTGCTGTTCCTATATCCTACACACTGAACCATAGTGCTTACTTGCCATCTGTCAGTGTTTGCATATTTTTTTGTATTCCACCATAGTCTCTACTGTTCTGTGAAACATTTACATGATTCGCATCATTTGGGGGCATACTTTATTCTTTTTTTTTTACTGCTGGAAATGATGTCTGTTTCTCTTATTCATTTTCTTCCCATCTGCAAAATGTATGCACATTGTGTGACACACTATACATTTCCATAATAAATGCCACCATTATCTTGATTGCTACAGCTAGATGCAGTGAAATCAAAAGGTTAGAAGAAGCCACTTTTCCAGCACTGGATAATTGGTGATTATGTACATGATTTTAACAAAGTGATTTATTTAATGAGCAAATTATTGGCACAATGAGATACGACCGATGGCCTAGCTTCTCTCCAAGGACCATGTTGTCGTTGTGAATGACATCAGTGCGTGAGGTGAACTCACCATTAGTGATCTAATCTCCCCCCGGACACATTACAGAGCACAGAACTGGCTTCATATCCCTCTCCCAGCACACAAAGTGTCCTGATGTGGCGGGGACAAAAAGCTTTAGCCTGAAATAGGTTTGCAAATTTGATCAAATCTTGCAAAACTCTTTTTTCTTTTTTCTTTTTTTTTTTTTGACTGATGATTTCAAAAAGTCTGAATTTAGGCTGAATTATGGGGTCCAGCAAAATTGTGTCTTTAATCTGGATCTAAACGTAAATGCAAAAATGCACAAGTTTCAAAAACATTTAAATGTTACATACAAAAAAAGGACTTGAGATATTTGTTCCTAATTAAGGTGGTGTTTATTTACACCACCACTTACTTTTTGCATTTTTGCTTTTCTTTTGCATTACTTTGCTTCACTTGTGCTTCTAGCTTTTGTTTGTGTTTAGAATAGGGAAATGTGGTCAGAGACAGGGGTGTTTCCTGTGTGTGTGTCAGTTCATCAAACTGAGCTTCCACACAACATGGGCGTACCTCTGGTTCTGCCGTCCTATTTTACCCCCACCCCTGTCTTACACGTTGTTATTTCATGTTGTTTTAGGGCAGTGTGAATATTTTTGCAACTAGCTAATGCATTGGTTTTGCGCTATTCATTTAATAAATGTTATGGAAATATTGGGCTTTCAGTTATTTTTTGGAATGGTTCTATTGCTGGTGCAGAATGAGCATACAAGATACATCTTTGAGGGAAACAAAAACAAGGATTTGGTGCACAAGGTTACATTTTTGGGGCTTTTCTGAAATCAACACCAGGTCAAAATCACACATACACCCATTTAGTGGTGCTGAAAGTTATAAAATGTCTTTTAACTTGCCAAGGTCTCTTAACTTCCTGTAAGTGATCATGATTGACTACAGCTGGTAGCTTCTCTGTGGCCACATAAAAAGAGTTTGTTAGACAGCACTCAGTAGATTGACCAACACACAGTACAATGGGAAAGTCCAAGGAGCTCAGTGCAGATCTGGGAAAGATGATTGTAGATCAGTAACGTCTCTTGTAACCATTTTTAAACAAATACAGATTCCAAGATCATCAGTTCAATTATGCAACTGTGCGTAAGTACAAGTTATTGGGAGGTGTAGACACTTTACCACTGGTACCTTGCACAAGGTATGTGGAATAATGAAGAAGGAAGACCTCCGAATTCTTCAGCATAACCTCAAACCTTCAGCTAATTTGGACCCAACAGGGTGCTCCAAAAGGACAGTGACCCCAAATGCACATCAAAGCTGGCTTTGGAATGGATAAAACAGGGAACGTTACCTTGCCCAAAGAAAGCTTGCATGAGCAAATAAAAAAATCCAGCCTCTGTTCATCATCTCTTGATTTTCAAGGGATCATCCATAAAGAATTCATACCAGAAAGCCAAACAGTAAATGGATTTTACCTTGGAGTGTTGAAACGTTTAAGGGAGAGTTTTTTGTGTGTGCAACATTAGATCACCTCTTCATGGATCCTCCATCAGTCACACTTCACCAGCTGTGAGAGACTTTTGGCTGAAAAAACATTCCATAGCCCTGGCGTTACTGCAAACATTATAACCACCTCCTTTTCTCTACACCCAGTGCCCATTTTCTCAATTCCACTTACCATATAGCTGCACTTTGTAGTTCTACAATTACAGACTGTAGTCCATCTGTTTCTCTACATACTTTATTAGTCCCCTT
>JAOVVG010000047.1:21029838-21041243 GCA_028566375.1 Leptodoras nelsoni | reverse complement strand
GGAGGAAACCGGAGTACCCAGAGTAAACCCACACAGACACGGGAAGGACATGCAGACTCCACACAGAAAGGACCCAGACCGCCCGGGGATCGAACCCAGGACCTTCTTGCTGTGAGGCAACAGTGCTACCCACCGAGCCACCATGCTGCCCAAGTAGTAGTGTAAAGCATGCTGCCACTGGACTCTAGAGCAGTGGAGACGTGTTCTCTGGAGTGACTAATCATGCTTCTCCATCCATCTGATGGATGAGTCTGGGTTTGGTGGTTGCCAGGAGAATGGTATTTGAGCCAAGTGTAAAGTTTGGTGGAGGGGAGATTATGGTGTGGGGTTGTTTTTCAGGAGTTGGGCTGGGCCCCTTAGTTCCAGTGAAAGAACTCTTAATGCTTCAGCATCCCAAGAGATTTTGGACAATTTCATGTTCCCAACTTTGTGGGAACAGTTTGGGGATGGCATCTTCATGTTCCAACATGACATGCATGAGTGAGTTTAGTGTGGAAGAACTTTATTGGCCTGCACCTCAACCTGACAGAACACCTTTGAGATGAATTAGAGTGGAGACTGTGAGCCAAGCCTTCTCATCCAACATCAAATGTGCTTTTGGAAGAATCATCAAAAATTTCCATAAACACACTCCTAAACCTTGTGGAAAGCTTTCCCAGAAGAGGTGAAGCTGTTGTAGCTGCAAAGGGTGGGCTGACATCATATTAAACCCTATGGATTAAGAATGGGATGTCACTCAAGTTCATATGTGTGTGAAGGCAGGCGAGTGAATACTTTTAGCGATATAGTGTTGCTGAAAAACAGCTGTGTTTATGCAGCAAAGCGTAAAACAAAAAGCTCAAAAACATAAAGTGATTTAAAAGTTTAAATAAAACAGCAACATATCTTCCTAATGTCTGCCCACACCAGAGTTCTGGCATTCAGAGTTCATGGTTTTGGCACCACTGTGGAACTCAGGAATAGGACCCAGGAAGACTCAACTGCTGCCATGTCAACCTTTCTGAGAGCACTAACAGCCATCATGCAGGTGTAAGCAGAGAACTGACACATGCTCCATCAACTGCCACCACCTCCCCAGCTGCATTTGAGTGGTCGGCAGCGGCGTGAAGTTGCTCCTCCTTGACCAAGCAAGAATCCAGTCTCATGTTGCACTCACCCAACCCTATTTTTAGGGTTATTGTTATTAATGATAGGTTGTATCGAGTGACACAAGACATTCAAACAAAAGAAGAACTCACTCAAATGTTGGTCAGGAAATGTTATTCCTGGCAGCTTATCATAATCCCATGTTGGGACATCTGGTTCAGGACAAAACACCATAAACCGTCTCATGGCCTCTATCTATTGCCTAGCCATTTGTGTCAATGCATGCAGGCGGTGTGCATCACATCAAGAATGCCAGTTGGTTAACCCAGCAGTCACCCCAAAAGCACCACTGCATCCCCTTCCATTCATACATGCTCATCACAAACTGTATGAATTACAGGGGATAACATTGTTTCCTACCAGCATTTACCAGATAGATAGCAAGACAGAACTTTATTAATCCCAAAGGAAATTGCAAACCACCCACAGATAGATGGATTGGTCAAACAGTTTAATCAAACACTTAAAAATATGATTCAGATATTTGTTCGTGGCAATGCACGGATTGGGACAGGTACCAGGTACAGAACCAGTACAACCCTCCATGGGGTTAGAGAAAATTGGAAGGAGGGACCTTCTAACAGTAAAACGAGAGCAAAACTGTTAGTTTGTTAGTTTTGGTAACTAACATAGGAAGATTTGTTAAATACTCAAATATGACAAGCTTGACTGTATAATAGGGTGCTTGGCTATGGGAATTGTCCCTGGGAGATAAAGTGCTCTAATTACTACTCATATTGAGCTCTATATTGCTTGCTAAATGGCAAGGACCATTTGAGGTCTGATGGTGAGCTGGGGATATCAACTATAAGGTAGCATAGCATAAATGTGTAGAGGCAGAGACCACCTCAACTTCCTGAAACCATGGAGAGAGGTGGTCCCTGTGGCCAAAGGTAAGCCAAAAACAGGCAGATACTTCCACCTTGGTCCCTATGGAGATCACCAAACCAAAGACGTTGTAAAGTTTCAAGCAGAATTTTCCAACGTCTGTCCAGTCGCCATCTCTTAGAGCACCACAATGAGATGTCCCCAGGGGTGCTGGTATGTAGTTGCCCTTATTGTTTACCCAAACACATAGGTGGTGTGGGAAGAATTCATGCTTGATATGGGGTTATCGAGTATTCGCACAGCAAGTGGAACAGCCCAGTGCCCAAAGCCGACAGGACAGTCCGCTTATGTATAAAAGTCAATGCTGTGCCTAAAATGGACACATATCCAATGCCTACTATTGATGAACTGCTCAATCAGCTAGACAGAGTTAGCTTTTATTCAGCACAGGATTTAACCAAGGAGTACTGGCAGATTCCTTTGACTCCAATATCTTGTGATTGCATTTTCCACTCTGTTCGAGTTCCACCAATTCAGCTCACTTACAACTGGGATCTTCAGAGGACCCAATGACTCATGGAATCCCCCATTCAAATAACACATATGTCCCATTTTATTTAGATGGCATAATCATTTACAGTAATGACTGGCAGTGGCATTTACAACATCTGAGTGCTGTGGTGAGATCCTTGAAACGGGTGAGACTAACCTAACCCAAAGAAATACGCAACTGGGTGGGTTGATATACAGTATCTGGGTTTCCATTTGGGTCATGGGCAGGTGCGTTCCCAAATTCATAAGACTGCAGTGACTGCAGCCTGCCCAAGACCCCTTGGGGGGAGCTGTCTCCTGTAGGCCGCATGGCTCCCCAACCTAAGACAGGTGGTGAGGGTATGTAGCAGTGGGGGTGTGGTCGAGTGGCTGCTGCGATTAGAGAGAAGCAGGAGGAGCCAGCAGGTAATACAAGATAAATCTCATCTGTGGCTTGTTCCTTGAGTTGATTTGTTTGTTGAGCCAGCGGTGGCTCAATGGTTAAGGTGTTGGGTTAGTGACTAGAAGGTTGGGAGTTCAAGCCCCAACATCACCAAGCTGCCACTGCTGGGCCCTTGAGCAAGGCCCTTAACCCTCAACTGCTCAGGTGTATACATGAGATAACTGTAAGTCACTCTGGATAAGGGTGTCTGCCAAATGCCATACATGTAATGTAATGTTTGCCTTTTTGTGTTGCAGGGGACCACAGAGACAGAGAGAGCTGCAACACAGAGCTGTGTGTGTGTGTGTATGTGGAGTGCAGAGTGAAATAACAAGCATAAAGTGATTTAAAAGAGTAAATAAATAAAGAGTAACATTTGACCACATCTGCATGATACTGCAAGAGCATGAAGCTCTTGACCATATCTGCATGATTTTTTGCATTACACTGCTGCCACATGATTGACTGATTAGTAAACTGTATGTGGTGTCAAGTTTGGTGATATTGCTGGAAGCGCAAGGTCCTGCCGTCGCCACTTGCGGCTATATTTATATATTGTTGCAGTGAAATATACCTCATGTCACTGCAAATAAGAAAGAAAGTGTTCTTAATCTTCTAAGAACAAACGCTACATTAATCCTATTGCATGGCATTTTGAGTTTGAAAGAAAGAAAACTATTTGCAAACAGCTAAAAAAAATCATTTATGGATTATTAATTTCTGTTAATGTTTCGATTTAATGCAATGTTATAGGAAAGGTACATCATTAAGATCTTCATGCAAAACACTCCTCTGGAGTCAAGACCCATTAGTAGGCGTTTGTGGTTGCTCTCCCTATCAAAGCTGTCATCATACTTTCACAACATAGACAATAAAGTTTCATTTCATGAAGTAGAATGCCCAGATAGATACATTTACCTCAGGCTACACCTCCTCCGTGACTGCTTTACTAAGCGAGTGATGTTATTACACTGATATTCAAACTTTTTACAAAATCCTTGAGGATTGACATATTCCCATTTCCATCAATAAGAAATACTTTCTTTCTATATTTAATGAAATATGGTAATTCTCAAGAAGGGGAAAGCAGTTGGCCAAGACAGGCATGATATTCACCAATTCACCATGTAATAATGTAGTCATTCACCTCATTCTGTACATGCTGTACATATGTATTTTTAGCAGCTGGATTCATTAAGCTTAAATATTCAAGGGTATATACAAGTATCTTAGCAGACTCTCAGCACACAAACTAACTCAAGTCATGTTCTAGTTAAGAGAGTGTAAGCTCCTTCAATTTGTGTCTTAGTATGTATGAGGTACAAAGTGAGGTGTGTTGGTTGTACCTGCCCGCAGGCGAGTCCCATGCCCCTCTCTCCCATTCCATGAGGGCATGATAAATTCAGCTCCAGGGCATCAGCTCCAGAAGCCTGTTCAAAGGTCATATTTATGCAAATGTTACTTTTATACAGTCAATGAATTCATGCTTTTTTTTTCTCAGTCCATATGCAAGTCTCACCTGTGTAATATGTATCATGCAATCCACTAAAAAACAATACTCTAGTGATTCAGTTTATTAATCCTGTCCAAAAAAGCATCTTCTCGAGGGGAGGTGTATGCCAATGAGACTTTCAAAACAACAGTGACTAAAGCATTAAGACTAAAATAGATCAGACAAATGATAACTGTTCCACATGGATGCACAGGAGATGTTGCTGCGTATGTAGACTAGTGGAGTGGGGCATAGAAAGTGGCTGAGCAGGAAACACGTTTGACAGGCAATTACATATCCATGGGGGCTTTAAACCACATCACATGTGGGATTTAAACAATTACAAAAGCTCCACAAACCTGCCAGAGTGACTCCGGCTGTAGATTTATGATTTTCCACAGACTGACAGCCATTAGAGGAAGAAAAGAAGAATAAGTATTTTAGCCTTACAAAGTGCAGAAGAGCAAGTGGCAGGATGAAGCCATTTATCATAGTCACTTGGAGAGATGAGGAAGCATGGGAGCCCTGGATTAGGCTCTGGATTTCATGGTCAATTAGGGCCAAATGCAGGTACAAAATGGACACAATGCACCGTGATCCTGAAGCCAATTATCAATAATGTTTAATTTCACCCAGCTTCCTTTAAGCCCTTTATAGACAGGACAAGAGACAGGAGGTGGCTGTCTCCTATTCCCTTTTTCCTACACAACAAAAGGCCACACACACAATGAATTAAGCACATCACATCACAGATCACAATAAGCAGCTTTAAGAGAGAAGAGCACATGAAAACTATTTCAGTGCAGGCTTAAAAGAGACTGACAGCAGAAACGTGTCCGAAATGTAGCCAAACGATACAGAGAAAAGGTGGTGACCTGAGCTGGTGAGTTTGGATTCTGTCTGTCCCATTCTTAAAAGCACTTATTAGGGAGAACAAACCAGGAGAGATAGATACAAAGAAACAGAGTAAAAGTAAAAAAAACAGTAAAAGTGAAAAGGAGATGAAGGGGCAGACAGAGAGCATGAAATGGTCAAGAGGCTTAGTGTAGTAGCTCCACAAGTCTTATCCTAATCCTATACAGACACAGATACTGACACACACACAGAGACAGACACACACAGACAGAAATTTAAACAATCCACCATAACCCGCATTTAGTACAAGCAGGTCTAAGATTATGATGTACACAAAAAAAACAGTGCCTAATTTTTGGAATAACTCCAAAAATGAAAGACAAATTAGAAGAACAGATGCTTGTTAAAGCATTAGCACATGAGATATAAATACTGTAAACATTTTAAGATACTGAACGCAAGCTCCAAATGACAATCTGTAACTGACGTGCATGAAAACACGTATGTTCTTTCTGAACTGGTGTTTCTGTACTTACTCGTTAAACTGTGACGCATTTCAAATCGCACTGTGTTACACATAAGAGGGAATTTCATGGAGATTCTAATATCAACTTGTAAAATCTCTCAAATAGCAGGAGTGTCATATCTGGGCAAAAGCACCATCAGTGGTTTAGTCTCCCAATCACAGTTGTTGTAAGCAGAAGAGCAATCATAACCATATACTCCACAAAAGAGCCATGGGCTTGCAGTGGTTCTTTATCTGTGCTGACACTGCTTTTGTCATGGGCTATCAGTTCCCAACTTGATAAGACAAGATCACTTATCCCTGTCATACACTTTAGATCATGATGGTTGGCTTGATCTCGGAGGGCAACAGGAGCACAACAGCTAAAGAAAGTAGAGATACACACACATACTCCAACATGGAGAAGAACAGATACTAGATACGTTGAACACGCAGGAGGGAAGTCAGCGATGACTGAAAAACACACAGTCACAATCAAAGGGAAGTCAGTAATGTCATTTTTTTTTTCTTAGCTCCAGCACACATTTTCACAATGATCACAAACATCCTACACACACTAGCTCTGGGGCTGTCAAGTGGCAAGCTGTGGTATGAAAAAATTGCTGTAACATATGAAACATATTATCAGCATATAGTGAAATATACAGTATATATAGTGAATGTACAGGGTAAAAAAAAAGACATGTCTTCAGTAAGAGTGTTGTGGTTCATTTATTTAAATTATTTCGCTAAAGGCTACCAGAGATATGGTACATGGCTAGAGCCAGTAGATCAGAAAAGGGAGAGTTTTCATAGACTTTCGAAGATTTTTCTGTTTATTTAACCTTTAGCAACCCAATGATGAAAACAGAATGTTTAAAGATAGGTGAAGTACAAGTTTATACTCCCAGCATTAAATTTGTACTCATGGATCTCTGGCGTGTAAAGTCCATGGCTCTACTCAAAAGCAGGAACATGAAGCACCACTATAAAATATAACCACTTCAAAATATATGATTTATAGACATAAACTAAATATTAGGTAACTGTGTTTGCTATTCAGCCATGTTGGTTGCTTATCAAGACCATTGTAATGAGGGAATTTAATGTAGTTGGACCTTCGCACGTTTGAGTTGAATACATCTACACTAGATGATCATCAGCATTATTTTTCCACACATGCTGCATATGAATGATCATATTCCTAATTTTGTCCATAACTTTCAAATAAAAATTAAAGTACAAACAGCTTAGGGAGAGACTCTGACATCTAGGAATTACAGCTTCTAGCTAATGGTTATGATGTAATATTTCTCCATCAGGCAGAAATTTGTGTGAAGGGAGCAGTAATGGGGGGCAGTTGAAAGTAGAAAATGATTTACTTTACTCTGTTATGTTGGTGAAGGAAAAGAAAGGGGGAAAGGAGAACAAAAAACTTTTAAGTAGTATCCTTGGGCAAGCCACAGTGTTAAGTGTTCCCATCCAGAATTTTCAAAGTGAAAATTAATGGTCGAATCTCCTTGAAAATGGAGTTACCATGGAAACCAGGCTTTTATTTCATATTTGCCGGCAGAGGTAACTAAACAGTCTGCTATGGATGTGATGAAAACAATGAATTCAGTTTAGAAGACACACCACAAGCAACAAAAAGAATGCACCAAAGGCATATTTCTTTCTTTCTTTTTTTCACCTTCCCTGCTATATCCTGTGGCACTTCCAACTTCCTTTGCAATTTAGCTCTATCCTAAAGTGCTAGAAAGAAGGTAAAGGTTTAAACACTACCTGTGTCTCTAGAAAACATGGAGAGTCAGGTTTAGATTAGGGCTAGGGCTATGTGAGGGAATTAGAAGCTAGGTTCTGTATAGCAGTGAGTCTTAGTGGCTACCTAATGCAATGTACTCATACAAGCTTAGATGAGTGTCTTGTCTGCTTTATGATTGTGCAATATGCAGGCACCTGACAGTAATAGAGAAAGGGGTAGAAGCGGAGGGAGACAGCACTAACCAGATGTCCATCTTTTCAGAGTGGAAGAAGAAGGGGGGTTGGGTGAGCTTGACAGGTCTGGTTTAATGAGGTCCAACAGAGAGCAAGAGCATCAATGAAATCAATAGCAGAATTAACACATTGACACGTGGGCCTGTTTACTTTCTGACATTTTCTGTGCACAATTAAGCACCAGAGATATGTGAGTCAACACCGATTAATTCCAGAGGCCACTGAACTGCCTCGATCTATTTCCATTCAAAATATCAGCTCTGGGTTTACTTGTGAGTTTTAGTGTGTGTGTGTGTGTGCTCTGTGTGTGTGTGCTCTGTCATGCAGGTGTGTGTTCACAGTGGGTCTGCTGGGCTTTGCTTTGACTGACACCAGGAAAGGACTAGGGTTGTAGTGCTCCTGCTCACAGATGGAAGAGCCGGAAGAAACCTGGCCTGAAGATGCCCCCTTCCCCGCCTAGCTCTTTTCCTCTATCTCCTCCTTCAGCGCCTCCCTCCTTCTCTGGCATCTGTCTCAGCCTCTTGGCAGCGACAAACCAGTTGGGTCTTATAAACATTTGCCTAAATGTAGCATGATTCAGATCCAAGATTAATTGCCACTGATTCAATATTTGGGGTGTTTATGCAATAACCGTGAATGTTGCTTTTGCAGTTTGGAAAGGTGTGGTACATCACACTTTTCTCCTCTCTTCCCAAGCAATGGTTATACACACAGTGTTATCAAAAGAGGCAAATTATCAGCAAGTCAGGGGGTATAATTTCACAACTGTGTGCGCTGGTAAATTATCATAACAAAGACTCACCTCTGCCATTTTGGCAAGCTCAGTCCAATCAGCTTTGTTGTAGCTGCACATTATGCTGGAAATGATAATCTGTGGCAGAGAGAGAGAGAGAAAGAGAAAGAAAGAGAGAGAGAGATTAGAATATCATAGACAATCTTACAAATTGCAGATTAATTTTATTTTTGCAGTCCAATTTTATGTGTATATACATCTTGGTTTGTTTCAACACATTTTAAACCGGGACTGAAATAGGCCACTCAATTGTCCTTCCTTCTCCAACGTCATAAAATCAATATTTATAATGGACAACATTTGTTATCAGAACAAATCTGTGGGCATGCTGGCATTATTAAAACAATATAAACATCATGGAGAGGGCATCAGCTAAGAGCCCCTTTGCTAGGGCCGGATTAGCCTGTTCCATTTTCATTCTTCTTTTTCCTGACAAACATGTGGTGAAGGACCAGCTTCTTAATATTTTGAGTAATCTCAACTGAAAAAAAAGCCTTCACGTACTTCAGCACACCATTTTCTGTTGTTTTCCATGTTAAATACATAGCTGCGTTTCAATATCTACATATCTATAGCTGTACATTTCAGCTGTAAGCTGAAAGCTTTGTGCACTATTATTTAATTAGATCTCAAAAACAGACTCACCAATTTTCCATGGCTTACTTTTAGTGGTGATGAGGAGGAGAAGATGCGAAAAGGACAAAGTGTGGCACTAACAAAAGATATAACCATGGATACCAAGAGAAAGAAAACAGATTTCAGAGGAGGATATTAAACTCAGAGGATTTGCTCTCCCCTAGGACAAATTTCCGCTAGATATAAATCTCTGGGGCATTAGGCTCCCCCAAAAGCGCTGCACAGATAGGAACTAAGTATAGCCCACCTACACAAGTGCAGAAAATATTGCCAAGTTTTAGAGGGCAAATAAAGTTAAGCACCATGACATTTACTGCTCAGATTTACCAAACAACCTTGACATATAAGCGATACCTGATACACCCTCAAATAGTCTTTGGTAATATTAATGTAAAGCCCAGGAAAGCAGGGAGTTACAGAATTGCTGCAAGAGATGATCGAGATTTCTACCTTCCATGGAGCCAGGGAGGCACACAGTATTCTATTTTAATCTGAGCCTGACCTTTGACTGCTGTAACTTCACATTATGGGAAAGCAGTCCTTGAAATGGCAGCCAGGCATCTTTTTTTTGGTTTATTAAAGACAATCTGGGGCTAAAAGTGCCATCAGACAGGCAGAGCAAGTTAAAGGCAACAGGAAGTGTGGAGACTGTGAGAGGAGCGGGATTACCTTGTTATCGGCTCAATAACCCTGTGCCTAGCTCTTGCCTCTGTACGCTCAGCACACTGTAACAAAGCGTCTCCATGGAGATCAGTCACCTCGAGCCTGTCACTCGGCCAGCACATAAGAATGTTTCAGAGCATTTCGCCCCTCCTTCACGCCATGCGGCAGCCATTCCCCTCGTAATGGGTGGAAAATTTGAAGCATTGATGATGACAATCACTGCAATTTGTCCATAAGCTCTGACCTGCAAGGGCTGAAGCTACGGTTTAGACAAGGTTTGGAGGTAGGCTGCGGAATGAAAAAGCCTTGGTTTATGTGTGTGTGTGTGTGTGTGTGTGTGTGTGTATGTGTGTGTCTGTGTGTGTGCGCACAGAGGGCCCCAAGGGCAGGGCAGTCTGAACAACCTTTTCTGCTAGCAAATGGAAATCATCCAAATATTATTTTCTTTCAAATAAATGTGTTCCTGCATATGCCCATAAACACATCTCGTTCCACACACACATCCACACAGTCTCTTGCAGCAGAGATGTTACTATTCATGCTGCAGGATAGACATACAGTGCAGTGCATCCTTGTAACAAAGAGCCGAGGAGAGCTGCTGTCTGTTCTCTCCTCATACACATCTCAGCTTTTTTCATCTTCCTCACAAAAGCCGTGGGAGTGAGTGCTGGACCTTACGTCTGGTAGTGCGCACTCTCATTGCAGCCATAAAGTCTTCACCAAATCAATTAATGCTTTCATATTCCTTATACAGAGGAAAATAAAAACCAAGCTCAGAAATGAACCACTAAGTTGTCATTTTTGTCATTTCAGCCAACATATGCTGATCCGTCTGTACAAATATGACATGGAGGTGCAAAACTGAGATATCGACTCAGTCCATCCCATAAATATTTGTATTTCATTAGAAAACATGAGCATTGCATTGCTGGGAATAATAAAAGGGACACTAAGGAATTAATATTGAGCTTATATACAAATGTTAAATCAACCAAATCACAGATTGGATCACTGTCTATCAAAGAGAGAATACACTCACAGTCAGGTAAGTGTATCATGTGACACTCATATGAGATCATCAGGAAACCAGTAATAACATAAACAAAAGCTCATGTTTTGAATTGTCTATGACAGTTCCGTATTTACTGCATAGTTTACAGTAACAGCACTCCTAAACCTCACATCCTGATTGTGGCCTCTGCCTGCACATTTCTACAGTGCATTAGCAGAAGTGCATAAGAAACATATTACATCAACATAAGATTAAATCGAAGCCCCTAATATCAAGTGCAGAGGTGCAACAATTAGGCGACATACAGGGGTTAGACAATGAAATTGAAACACCTGTCATTTTAGACCACAATAATTTCTTAGTATGGTGTAGGGCCTCCTTTTGCTGCCAACACAGCATCAATTCGTCTTGGGAATGACATATACAAGACTTGCACAGTGGTCAGAGGGATTTTAAGCCATTCTTCTTGCAGGATAGTGGCCAGGTCACTACGTGATGCTGGTGGTA
>JAOVVG010000047.1:20996574-21007454 GCA_028566375.1 Leptodoras nelsoni | reverse complement strand
ACAATGTAAATAGTCATGAAAATAAAGAAAACGCATTGATTGAGAAGGTGTGTCCAAACTTTTGGCCTGTACTGTATGTGTCCTTATTTCCTGTTTAATGACTTCTAAGACCAGCCGACCTCAGCCCGAGTCTTAGGGAGCCACTGCAGTGTATAGATTGCTGCCCTGTGCTCCTCAGAATCTTGACACTGAGCTGGGAAGCCCTTTGTGAGCTGGATCAGGTGTGCTTAGAACAGAGGAATCAAGGCAGTGAATCTCTAGGACTGGAGATGATAATCCCTGTCACCTTTTCAAATGTTTCTTTTCAAACTGCTAGGTTATACTAGCTGTCAGGTCTGAACAACAAACTCCATTTCCCAAGATCCCTCGAACTCCATATCCCAGTTTGCATGCTCAAATATCTTCTGATCATACACACCTGGGAGTCATCACTCATCACACACACACTACACTATATACAGTAAGCATGTCTGTTCAGTCTGTTTACTGTGAAGTCTTGTTTCGTGTATTTCACCTGTCAATTCCAAGCTGTTGTTAACAGTGTTTATTGATACCTTGTTTAGGAGCCTTGTTCGCTTTTAGGGCTTTCGAAAAGTTTTAGTTCTAGTTTGGGCTGTTAAATCATCGTCTGACCTGTTTTTATTTTTTTTTTTAAGTGTTTGCATACTGTTTCGGGTCTGTCTGAATAATTCTGAACAGCGTTTGAATCCACTCACTTCTCCCGATTGTGACGCTTACTAAGTGCTACATGTTATTAAAGATTTAAAAGCAAATTGAAATGATTAAACTACACATTACTTGCTTATAAATAGTTCGGTACCAAACCGTAAATGAAAGTGTTACAGAAAATATGTGATATATAAAAAAAAGCTTGCATATGCACTGTTTTTACTCTGAGGTGCGGCTAAGAGAGTGCATCTATCACTTAGTGACAGCAGACATTCCTGTAAAAAAGCGGTTCAGAGAGTTCAGCTAATCTTAGAGTATTTCTAACATTAATCTGTGCCCCTTTCCACAAAGTGCTCAATTCATTTCTTCTACCTCTAGTCCATTACTGTAAAATGGACTAAAGGCTGTCTATCCCTTCTGGTACAAGTGGTAATTTCATCCACAAATAAACAGTTATCTCTGCCTTGCTTTGACCAAAGCAGGATTCGGACAATTAACCCCCGAATGAACTGTGCTAATGGGCCGAGTGCTGCACTTCAGTCTTGCCAAACGGAGGCTTGGTGAAGGGTTCAGAGACCTGCAGGAGACAAACCTGCCGACTGGCCACCTAACTCCCACAGCTAAAAGGCTAGAGGGGACATCAGACTGTGTGCCCAAGTTTCAACTGTGGATGAGGTCTCAGCTAGGAGAGAAGCAGATAAGTGCAGGCTATTTGCGTTGTTTAGCTTAATACACTTTACAGCTTGGGATGTGAGTGTTTCAACATATATTGTTTTAGTTATACAGACAAATGGAAGAAGCATTTTACATTAGCGGTTTACATTTTACAAAGATAAAATTTTTTATATACACTCACTGTCTACTATATTTGGACCACCTGCATGCCTGCTCACTGATGCAATTAACCAATTATGTAGCAGCAGTGCAATGCATAAAATCATGTAGAAACAGGTCAAGAGCTTTAGTTAATGCTCACATCAAATACAGAATGAGGAAAATGTGATCTCAATTACTCTGACTGCAGCATGATTGTTTGTGCCAGATGGGCTGGTTTGAGTATTTCTGAAAATGCTGATCTCCAGGGATTCGGTACAGTTTTTCATGTTTTGAATTGCATTGAAAAATAAAACCCACATCCGCAGAAACACCTTGTTCAGGAAAGTGGTCAGAGGAGAACGGGCAGGCTAGATTAAGCTGACAGGAAGTCTACAGTACAACACAGAACACACTGCACCTTGAGGAAGATGGGCTACAACAGCAGAAGACCACATCAGACCTACAGTGACAAAGCTAATAGGTTATAGTGGGTACAGATTCACCAAAACTGGACATGGGAAGAATGGACAAACACTGCATGGTCTTTTCCATCTTAAGCTTCCCTCCCTCAAGGATCTACTCCTGCTGCAAATGCATTTTTTGTACAGTGCACTAGCTATCATTTCCAATTCTTTTGACAGAAAAGGTGTGTTGCTGCACTTATTACCAGTGTTGATTAGCACATATTAACCGTGTTGATTAGAATAACCTGACTTTGTGCTTTGATTTGTGTTTTTATTTAAGACTTGCATGCTTTGTTAGGACAAGAGCTGGGTTAGAGGTTTTTAATGCTTTGCAGGGGGTTTCATGTTTTCAATGTTTGGATGTGAGCCAGCAAATAGAGGTTAGAGGGGGGCATATGGTCTCCAGTAAGCCTCTCTGAGGGGCCTAGCCTTGGACGACGCAGTTAAGACAAAGCTAAGTGCTCTCTCACCCTCTCTCTCTCTCTCTCTCTCTCTCTCACCCCCGCTCTCTCTCTCTCACTCTCTTTCTCTCTCTCTCTCTGCTTGCTACTAATCCAAATATTCTTCTATTGCCAAAGACTTAAAGGTGTGCTTTAATAAAATAATAATGCAGGATTGGTAATTCCCACTGCACTGCATTAAGCTACAGAATCACCATTGTGTTGCCTTTCACAATGGTGAAATTAATGTTTCAGTAAAATATATCTATTGAGCTGATTAGTCATAAAAAATAATCATATTGAGAGACTCATATAGTATTCAGAAGCACCACGTCTCCCACGCAGAGAACGCAGAAAGCTCTTGTCTGCATAATTAATCAGCTCTCCAAATCCTACTTTTTTATTGGCTTTTGATTTTAACGGGATCTTAATAAGGAGAACATCTGTTTGTGTCTTATCACAAGTGTTTGGATAGATGAGCATGGTTACGTGTGTGTTTATTAGTAATGATTATATGCTTATATATGCATGCCTATACTATAGCAACAGAAGCACAAGATGTTTGTGTGAAGAAGAAATAGCATATGAGTGTGAGTGTGTGTGTGTGTGTGTGTGTGCAGTATGTGGTGCAGGGCACCTGTAAGTATTTGTGGATGTGCCAAGAGGCCTGCTTGCCATCGTTGACTGACTCCACAGAGGTGTTGGCGAGGCCGGCTACGTCGCCCCCAGCAAACACCCACGGCTCACTGCACTGCATGCTCTCTAGGTTCAGCTCAGGAAGCCCCCATCTGTTCAACCTGATGGGAGCCATGGCCTCTTTCACTAGGAAGAGAGGAACCATAGCAAAGTAATGCACATTCATGAGAAGAAAACCAGATGGAGTGAAACAAAAAAACAGAGAATAGGAGAGGTAGAATCCTGGAAGAAGCAGAGCTTGATAGACTGGAAACCACAGTGAGACTAATATGAAGTCTCTGACAAGACAAATGACAAGCAGGGTACTTTTTTCATCCTCTGCACCACTTTCTTTCAGCTAGGTTAATGTAACATCTCCCGATGCATTTCATTCACTGCTAGCAACGCTCACTAGGAGACAGTCTGTCAAACTGCTCTACATTATAAAATGACCCCCGCTCCTTCCATGCATACCTACACAATTCATCTTCTGAGGACCGTGCTTTTCGGCATGGAGGATAGTCTGCATACATCAGTGAGGACACCTTTAAATATAGATCTATGAATTACACAAGATTTATCGCATGTTAAATACTGGGAATAATAGAAAACCTAAATTCTTTTCATTTGTCCATGTGTTTGATGCAGCACTGACAGATGTGTACACTCAGACAGGACAACAAGAATTCGCAGGAACAAAATATACTGGAATTCTTAATAGACATTCATAATAGGGTGCTATTTAGTACAATATTAAAGAAGCTGGGTCCTTACAGTTTTAGTGTAAGTAAAATAAAGCAGAGTAGCACTTCACAAGTAACTTCAGACAAAGACTTGATCTACTCTTCAGCTCACACAGTCAGGACAGACACTTAGCTTAAAAATAAACCCTAAGGCCCATAGTACCGCTATAAAATGACTGGTCATGTGGTCACAGTAGCATGTACACATACACATTTGTCTTCCGGTGTTTTTTTTTTAAAAAGCTGCTATTTAAAAGTGCAACCTCAGTAATGAAAGTATATTTTCTTTTTGTTTAGACAAACAACAAAAACGCCAACTTTCCTCATGGAGACCAGTCAAATGTCCCCATAATTTCAAAATGATCAGACCCTCCTATTCTTGATCCCCACCAAGATAGAAAAACAAGCCTCCACACCCACACACCACAGGGAGTTTGTTTTTCTTTTTCTGGCTTATCCTCAGTGCTCTGCTCAGAGGGAGAGGAGTGGTGTGTCAGGTCTCTCATACTATTAAAAGGGGCTTAAGTAAGGTAGTTTTATCTCTCTCACTCTCTCTGTTTCTCTAAGACACACTCACACACGCACATACATGCACACACACGCACACACATACACACACACACCCCATGGACATATTCCTCAGTGGCAGATGCAGACTGCCAGGCCCCATTTCCCAGAGTGATCAATGTTGGATGGAATAGAAAGAGATGTTGTGTAAAAAGCCCTAAATAGGAGGACAAAGCAACCAAGAAGGGATAAACTATATGGGAGTCTTATACGGCAGACAAGAGCAAAAACTTTTCTGGACAAAAAGTGCATAATAATAATATCCAAAATGCCAATACAGACTGAAAAATGCACCCTAGAGCATATCCTACAGTAACTACACAGGGAGGAGTGTAATGATTGGCCAGGTACAGCATCTGTTATTAAAGTGTGGTGATTAATGAAAAGCCTATATGCAGATACTTGGCTAGCTGGGTGGAGGTGGTGTCTTAGCTGGAGTGACATATCTCTGGTATGAGTTCCTCCATCATAATTCAACCCCCATTCTTTCCTCCGGAAAAAAAAGTTAAATGTGGCCAGGGATCTAATCATCTGCTCACTCCAATGGGCCAGCCCAGCAGATTACTAGCTAGTTTTTCCAGCTGTGTCAGCTATTCCGGCAGCGTCTCTCTCTCCGGCGCCCACCATACTCATCCAACAAGATACTTGAGTGGGTAAGAAATTCTTTCCTTTTTCAAGGGAAAGAACACAGACTGCTGAGAGAGAAAAAAGAAAACCTCTCAGCATTTTTGGGCAGCTCAACCTAGCAGCTAAGGGCAGGTGATGGAACTCAGTGTATAGTGGGTGTAATATTCTGTATGGACAAAATACAAAATGGAATGTCTGAAATTTCACCCTGTATCAGCTTACAAATGATCTCTGTTTAAAAAAGTCCTGTTAGACTTTTCACTGCCTTTCTTAATGTGCGATATGCACATTAGTGATTTTTTAGACAAATTTTAGAAGGAGCTGGAAGTAGCCTGGCTCCCTCAAGATGGTAGACAGTTTACATTAGTACAAAAAAAATCCCAAACGAAACATACTAGAAATGCTCATTTATTCAGAAAAAAAGTACATCAGAGTTGGGTTTTAGAGTAAATCTATTAGTGCAATAAAGATTATAGATTTCTATAATCTGAGAATCATAGTACATGGCTTGACTGCCTGCAATATTCTGAACAAATGTTTAAGGAAGATAGAAGCGAGAATTAAGTGTAGCCAGCCATGTGGCTGACTAGCCATGGAGAAAAAAGCAGAACGAGTGTACACTACTCTATAGTCATTTTACACTGCTACCCATATTCATTACATTCTGATGACCTGGCTGAATCAATATGCACTTCCCAGCCATAGCTAATTATAAAATCATGTAAAGCATGCACAGTTTATGCTTACTTAAGTAGTAGAGATATGTATAAGCATATTTGTGCTGCTTTAGAGAGTGGGGTAATGGCTTTGCTGGGTAACCAGTGGTGTAAAGGCTGGGCTTTTCAGTGTAGAATGAATCTCATTACTGAGACATGCCGTCTCCGGTCAACTCTGGACAGCGCTATCCCCCTGTGGCATTACTCCCTGTTTATTTTGTGTGACCCTAATTGAAAATCATAGCAGGTGTGCCCTTTATCGGTGTAATCTCATTAGCAAACTTCACAAATGTGTCAGGAAGGAAGTTCTGCACGGTCGGTGGTGGAGAACATGTTGTACACAACAGCACACAGATGATCATCAAAGTTGCTGCTTACTGAAGTGGGGACTCATCAAATGATAACGTTAATAAAATTCTCCCTGGTTATAAAGAGGGTGTATTTGTGTTACGGAGCATTTCATTATCACTGGAATGATTTTGACAGCAAATATGGATGGGGTGGGGGAGGGGGGTGTACAGAATAAAGCAAAGCCCTGATTAAGGTAATATGTTCATTCAGAGAATTAATAAAATAATATAAACTGCAAAATTGGTGAACAGGTTAAAGCTGCCTTATAGATTATAAACCAAAGCTCTGTTAAAACTTGGTGAAAGGACATAATGAAGACAGTTTCACACACCAGTGTTCTCTTATACTGATGGGAATGTCGTTGTCTGTCTGTGTGATCACATTAGTGAGATGCTCCATGAATAATTCCAGGTGTAACTGCCCTATAATGGCTTGTGTTTGCTCCTGGAGGGCTGTCTGCATGTGCATCAATGCTAATCCCTTCTTCACACTGTGTTTTAAGCAGCTCTCCATTTACCAGCATATAAAACTCATTCGGGGCCATCCATCACTACCCTGCCATCAGCAAAGCAAGAAGAAAAGTGGGAAAACTTGTGCCAAGATTTTCTGGGCGCTGTAAAGTTTTAACACTAGTGAAAGACTGTGTTTGAACCTTAAAAAGAAGCAGAAGAACACTGCAGAAGAAAAATAAACATAAGAAGTAAAAAAGCAAGGAAAAAGTTCTGGCAGATTGGCACCTCAATTTCAGTTTAAATTAAGCTTTCCGACTTCAATAACTTCCACGAATACAAACATGTTATTGGTGACAGTGGGACACTGGCTTATATGTTTGCTTGCCCATTCCATCACTTGCTCAGAGAACACAGGCACAGCCTCACTCAGGCCAAACTCATTCAGTCTAATTCAACTGAATAGAGCAGTGAAACAACACTGGCAATATGGCTGTGCCTATTTAAACATGGCAGACACTTATCAGGCTGATGGGTATATTTAAATCCTTCCAAGGCCCTAAAGGTGGCATGCACTATACAGATGACCACAAAGTAAGAATACTCCATGTGACATAAATACACTTGTTACCCTTGTATAATGTACACACACATATACTGTAGCCAAGGCAGATGTTCCTTTCTGATTGGGTGGCAGGGGTGCATTAATTCCTTACATTCACACTCTCTAAAGTAGAACCAGGGGAAAACGTACACAGTTAATGGTTCTATAGTGGATATAAAAAGCATACACACACCAGTTAAAATCACAGCTTTTTGTGATACTAAAAAAAAGAAACCAAGATATATCATGTTGGGATCTTTTACTACATTTAATAAGATATAGCACCCAACAAAACTCAAGCAAAAAGCAAATAAAAGAGTTTAAGTTGAAAAAGCAATTTTATAGATCTGCTTAGCGCTGTCCCTACCCTTCATATTTCATTGACATGGCTTGATAAAACTTAAGACATGCTGCTGTGCTGTATAGTAGAGTACCAGTCAAAAGTTTGGACACACCTTTAATTCAGTGGTTTTTCATTATTTTAAAATGTTCTGCATTGTAGATTTATACTAAAGTCATCCAAACTATGAAGAAAAACATATGGAATTATTTAGTAAACAAAAAAAGTGTTAAACAAACCAGAATATGTTTTATATTTTAGATTCTTCAAAGTAGACATCTTGGCATTTTCTCAGTCAGCTTTATGAGGTAGTCACCAGAAATGGCTTTCAGTTAACAGCTGGGCCTTGTCAAGAGTTCATTTGAATTTCTTGCCCTCTTAACGTGTTTGAGACCATCAGTTGTGTTGTGAAGAGGTAGAGTTGGTGTGCAGTGAATAGCCCTATTTGAGTAATGTTCTAATCCATATTATGGCAGGAACGACTCAACTAAGTAAGGAAAAACGACAGTCCATCATTACTGTAAGAAATGAAGGTCAGTCAGGTGAGATTGTTTGGGATGAGTTGGACTGCAGAGTGAAGGCAAAGCAGCCAACAAGTGCTCAGCACCTCTGGGAGCTCCTTCAAGACTGTTTCAGGTGATAACCTCATGAAGCTGATTGAGAGAATGCCAAGAGTGTGCAAAGCTGTAAACAAAGCAAAAGGTGTCTACTTTGAAGAATCTAAAATCTGAGACATATTTTGTTACTTTTAAGTGTACTACATGATTCCTTACGTGTTCTTTCACGTGTTCCTTCATAGTCTGGACTTCAGTATTAATTTATAATGCAGGAAAATAAATAAATAAATAAATAAAAACACTGAATGAGAAGGTGTGTCCAAACTTTTGACTGGTACTGTATATGCAAACTCAAGGATGTATTGAACAGATCGCTACAACACACTGCTCCAGTGACACAAGGAGATATGAATACAAGGTTATAAAATGCTACATTCCAACCATATTATGTCTGTAATATGTAATATGTGCCTAGTTGTCATATATGACAGCAGTGATGTAGACTGGATAATCTTTGCCTGTTACAAGACATCCTACCTTTAGAGTCATCCAGCACAGAGCCGAAAGCACTGATGATGAAATCGGTTTTGAGGCGTATGATCTGCTCGTGGTCTTCAACCCATTCGCCTGTCTCAGTTTGCTCCGTTCGGCAGAACTCCATGGCGTGCACAAGGCCCTTCTTTAGTATAACCTCTCTTGGTGACAGAAAAGGCAGGAACTCACACTTTTCTTCTTTAGCCAGTTCCATCTATGTACACAGCAGAGTAAACACGTAACAACTACACTGGGCTTCATTTTAGTGTAGCATTGCGGTGAACACGATGTTGAATTTGGACATTGTGAAAAGACATGTAATGTGGCGATATGGAGAACAGCTTGTGAATTGTGTCTGCCTGTGGCCCAGTTGGCAAAATCATTCTAACAAAACACATTTTTTTATGCCAAAGAAATAGCTGATTATTCTGTTCATGAGAAAACAAAGAGGATTTCTATAAACAAGGCAGAAAATGTGGGAAACAAAAAAAGATCTTTACTGAAATAGACTGAGACTTGGTTTTACATTAATGGAAACCAACTTTAACAAAATTTGTACAGCTGCACCTAATCTGAGTCTAAAAAGAAAAGTAGCCATGCAGAGATGTCTTTTTTATATTCAACAATATTTTTAATTAAATTACCTCAGCTCACATCCACTCATATAACTGACATAACTTTAAACATTTTTTTCTTGTTTTTTTCTGAGAAGTACACCTACAAGTGTTCTAAGCCAATATACCTTATAAACAAGCCTAATTAGTTCAGAGCGATGGAAGCAGCGTACCTGCAGCTGGCTGAAAACAGATGTGGATAATTACCTTACTTTTCTCAGTGTCTTTAAGTTATTTCTATCATCTTCATGGCAGCTTGAGGTTGGTGGTAAGAAGGCAATACAATGTGTGACAAAAGTAAACTCTGGAGAGTTAAGAATAGACATCTTCAATTAACATATTACCTTCATCATTAACTCTGTATCATCTTCTCTTGGCCTTTTCTTTTCTAACTTTAGCACATCCACGCAAACAATGATGGAACATTCAGAAATTCAGTGACACAAAAATACCTTTCATTACTGATGCCTGTCAAAGTACTGAGAACAAGAATTTTTTCTAATAGTGGTTATTATTTGTCCTCATGCACCTTCTCTTTTGCTTCAAAATGCTTTTTCACTTTTTCCCTGTGGCACGTCTCTCAATGCCAACCCTAAATAACGATGGTAGTGCCATCCTTTAGCCAACTGAGAACATTTTTAAACCAGTACAGTGCAAAATATGCCCCTCTTTCCTCATTCTGGGAAAACAAAGATTTTGACAGTAATCTCTTCCTAAAATCATAGACAAGTCTCTGCAATAAATGAGGAAAGAGAGGCTTAAGAGAGGTGTCAGTGGGCCAGAGAGAGTAGGTAAGGACATTCTCACGAATGTCTTAATAAATCCCCTGTGCGAGACGCCCTTCACAAGACCAAATATTAATAAGCTCCTGCCTGCTGTTGACTTTTCCTCTTTTTTCCCCACCTGTCTTTCTGCATCCTGCAATCACGTTCTGTCTCACTCTCTCACGTCTACTTATCTCCTCACCTCTTCAGGGACTGCACGGATGTTGGTGAAGCCACGTCTGAATACCACGAAGACCCGGCGTGCGCCGCAGCGCAGGGCAGAGGTGGCACAGTCAAAGGCGGTGTCTCCTGCGCCCAGGACAATCACAGAGCCATGGAGCTGAGGCAGTGCTGAGCGGCAGCTGCACATCCCTAATCCCCAAAATGGACAAGAAAATGAGAGAAAACAAGCTGGGGAGTGAGTAAAGGGAGAAAACGTGATTTCTGTCTCTGAACCGTTCCCACTTAACTGTTCAAAATTGCATCTCAGAGTCCTCAGACACAGTATGTCCCTATCAAATCATTCTGCTGCAATGACAGGCAGATCTCCTTTTCTTCAAAAGTCCTTATATCTGTAATTTCATAGGCTGCACCTTTTTTCCTATCTGAGATAGAGATGACTAACCACTCTCCTGAATGCAGCTGATTTCAACACGTGATAACGTATACACTGAAACAGTGATCTGCTCAGGGCTTTCTGCATTCTCACAAAAAAAGATGTAAAAGGATCCTCAAAGCATGCACCAGGAATGTATCACTTGCTCAATCATATAAATGCACGTACAACATCCTTCTTTTTTTAAGTTATGTTAGTGCACACACAGTACATGCAGTATATCATTCACCCATTATGTCTGCATTCCCAGGACACACATATACTCCTGATCGAAATCTTAAGACCAGCTAAAAAATTGGAAGAATTTGCATTTTGCACCACTGGATCTTAAGAA
>JAOVVG010000047.1:20969019-20988327 GCA_028566375.1 Leptodoras nelsoni | reverse complement strand
AATGGCTTAAAATCCCTCTGACCACTGTGCAGGACTTGTATATGTCATTCCCAAGATGAATTGACGGTGTATTGGCCACAAAAGAAGGCCCTACACCATACTAATAAATTATTGTGGTCTAAAATGACAGTTGTTTCAGTTTCATTGTCTAACCCCTGTACATAGAACCAGTGAAGAACAAGACATAGGGAATGAAATAACTGCTGTAAGTGTGATTTAGGTCATGAATCAGACTTTGCCACTGAAGAACATTGACTTTCCTATCCTTAAGCCACTGTTTAGTTTTTTTGGCAGTGTTTTTAGAGTCATTGTTGTTCTGGAAGGTGAACCTCCCGCCCATCTTCAGCTGTCTAGCAGACTGCCACAAGGTTTCCTCAAGAATTTGGATGTCCTTGGTAGCATCCATTTTTCCTTGGGTAAGGTAAGGATTTCGATAGGATATGAAGATTTTTAGGCACTGTATATACATTATGCAATGTGCTATTTTGAGGTGCGCAAAAAACATAAGAATTACAGAGAGAAATTCTTATTATAAATGACAATCCCAAAACACTTTCAATTTCACTCTGCTAATTATTCATGATTTACTTATTATTCTTCACCAGTGACCACTTCACTTCACCCATCACGTAAACAAAAAATATGATGACTTTATAGATTCTATAATAACTTATGGCTACAGTACAGTAGCTACAATTGTTTTTTAACAATTCAACATTACTGCTGCATTTTGAAACAGCAAGCCAAATGAAATAAAATACAGAAAAATATCTATTGTCTAAATTCTTCTCTATAAACTCCCTAGCACCTAATATTTAAAATATCAAACACAGTCATTAATGTGGCCAGAAAAACAGATCATTCCTACAAACAGAGTTTCTAATAAACACAAATGAATATGCCACTACAATGTCAGTGTAACGGCTGTGGTGAGAATTCTGTCAGACGAGGACACATGCTGTTGCAGGTGTTTGGGTTATTTACAAAACAGGGAGACAAATCCAAAATGTAATGCATAAATGTCGACAAAACCAGATTTAATGGGGCAAAAAGCAGAATCACAAAACCAAGAAAGACAGAAAGGAGTTATCATGATCTAGAGAAACATGAACAATAAATAAAGACTTAATAGGTCAGGTAAATAAACAGTGGACCAAAATTAGTGTGTGAGTGAATGAGTGTGTGTGTGTGTGTGTGTCCAGGTGTAATTAGTAATCGACTGAATCGTGTGGTCTGGGTGTTGTAGTTCTTGCGGCCATGTTTGTAGGCTGCAAAGTCTTAGCCCTTTTTGACCAATGTGGACCAGGTTCTTGAACCAGTTCCATTTGGAATTCATTCATTCATTTATTCATTTTCTTGACCGCTTATTCCTTTTCAGGGTCACGGGAGAGCTGGTGCCTAGCCGGCAGCTTAGGGCGCAAGGCAGGAACAACCCTAGACAGGGCGCCAATCCATTGTAGGGCACACACACGGACTCACTCACACACTAGGGCCACTTAAGAGACACCAATCAACCCAACGTGCATGTCTTTGGAATGTGGGAGGAAACCCGGAGTACCCGGAGTAAACCCACATGGACACAGGGAGGACATGCTGACTCCACACAGAAAGGACCCAGACCGCCCCACCCGGGGATCGACCCCGGGACGTTCTTGCTGTGAGGCGACGGTGCTACCCACCGAGCCACCGTGTCGCCCCATTTGGAATTCTTGGAACTCAAACTGTCCCACATTTCGACCAGTTTTGAGTGGAACCATTGTAATCAAGGGTGTGTCATCTACGGATGTTTTGTTATTAGAGAGATTTATTTTTATCCAAAAAAACAAACTAGTCATATTATATATAAATGCCATATTATATATAAAAGAAAGCATAAGGGACTACTGTATGCTCTTTTTTTCCATTGCTTTCTCACTTCCAACCTGTAGATTATGAGACGCCCACTACAGCTCACACTGAAAAACCTGCTATTTTTTGGTTCCAACTTATGGGTACCAACTTTTTGGGTTCTGATCACTTTTTTTGGTTTTTAGTTGAAATGATCCAAATGGTTCAAAAGTATGTGCATGAAGAGGAACAGAACTACGCAGAATTCTACGCTGGATGAAAAGGGCCGATTAAGCCGATTGTAGCACTTACATGACAGGCTCACAGTATCACGTAGTCTGGGGTGGCCAATTAATAGTCTTTTCAAATTTATGAATAGCAGCCTACAGAACGTATGCATGCATGTATGTATTCATTTACTCATTTACAACTTTTTTTGACAAACAGATAAAATACAATTTGTCAGCTGTACTGTATCTTTACTCCTTCCTGTATGCACAGAAAGCACAATGGAAAATGTCTTCCTGGGCTGCGTTAATAAAGCCTGATGCCTGATGTCTTTGGGACAGAACGCTGAGAGCAGTGAATAGCTCAGTGGGGGGGCAGACAAGAAGGACCTGACAGGCAAGCAGAAAGCAGTGGGTGAAGCCAGTATGTGCGGTTAGGTTACCCTGGCTGGACAATGAGGAGTGAATGGAGTTCCCAGCAGAGTCTGAGCTCTAAGGGGGAGCCATTGGAGAGCAAATCATCCGAAGGCACAAGAATGAGCCACCTGGTCTGTAAACTGCTTTCAGCACACTCATTTATTCTCACTTTGTGTGTGTGTGTGTGTGTGTGTGTGTGTGTGTGTAGGCAGACAGTAGCTCAAGAAGAAAAGTGGTGCAAAAAATGTGATAAACTGACCAATTCCAATGAAGACAGCTTTGTATCCCTGCTCTTTCAGCGACTGGAGTGTCATTCCATCTTGGCCTAGTCCTTTCTCGCAGACGATCTGATGGAGAAAAGGGTCAGTGCACAGCAAATACAGAGAATAAAAATTGGTTCTTCTTAGGTTAGACAGAGGGTAATAAAGGTGCGAGTAACATATTTGGTCACATATGTCTGTCTGGAGCTAGAGGGTGTGTTTTTAAGTCCTTACAAACCAGTCAATATGACTATGAGACAAGCCTGAAGCACAGAAGGTCTGTTTCTCCCTCCCCTTGACTTTTTACTGGAACGGCGAGCATGCAAATTTGTTATCTGGCTGCCCCCGTCCCGACTCGCCTGCCTTTGAGCAACTCGGAGAAAAACGTTTCCTGTGCGAGATAAATGCTGAGCAGGTGTGCAGGAGGAAGAGGACTATCGATTGCCCTTTCTCACCACAGTGGCATTCAGGGAACAGACAGACAAGTAACCCAGCGCCCAGACCTGCACACGCTGCCGCCTGCCTTCCTAATGCAGCTTTTAATTGTTCTTTATTAATGCGGCTGACATTTGGGCTGCTGATCCTCCCTGAGACCTGTCACCTTCCATAGCCTCTGATGTGAGCAGGAGAGAGGGGAGGAAGGGAGAGGAAAAGAAAGATAAGATAGAGAAAGTGGAGAAGAGAGAGAAAGAAAATGAAATGGAAGGAAAGAAGGAAGAGAAAGTGTGTTAAAGTGCATGATAGATTGTATGTGTGTGTGTGTGTGTGTGTGTGTGCACATGTGCATGTGCGTACATGAGAGAGAAAAAGGAAAAAGAGAGATACAAGATATTCAGAGGTGTGTTAGAGGTGAGACGATGCTCATTACCTTCACTCCTAGGTCTTTCATCAGGTCCAACTCAAACTGCACCACCTCATAGGGCAGGCGGAACTGAGGGATTTCTGAAGAGCTGAGGAAAAAATGAGAAAGCCAAAAATAAAATACAAGAGGAAAGGAAATAGGAAGAATGAAAAAGAGAAGAACCAAAGGGAAAGCTCAAGAGAAAAAGAATGTTAGTGGTAGAAGATTAAAAAATAGAGAGAACACACACACAAAAAGAAATCCCTTTCAGCACACAGGACATTTCCCTGTGTTATTCCACTTGATGTTTCAGAGCTCTGGAATCTCATATTGCTGTCAAACTTCAGCCCCTCATTGTAATTCCCAGCTGCTACCGAACCTCTAAATCTGAGACAGACACACGCAGGACTCCCACCAACCATCAGCAGCATGACAGTAATTGATAATCCTGTTCTTTCTGAACATTTAAAAGATGAATATTCCCAATTACGAAGGCCGTTCATTATTTATTCTGACCTTATGCACATTCTCCATATCGATCACGGCGAGCCTGCACCACATCAGTAACAGACTACCAATGCAGAATCTTGCTTCAGAATTACTCACCTCAGTCCACCGGCATACTTCTCCTTCTCGAATATCGTGATGTTATTGTAACCGAGACGGGCAAGGAAGGAGGCACAGCTGATGCTGGCAGGGCCACAGCCGATCAGAGCAATCTTTGAGTGGTAGCTCTCAGGCATTTCCTCAGGGGGAGGAAGGCCAGGCATCCGCACCTGAGGAATCCTCATCTTACAGAACACCTGCAAATACACACAGAAACTGGTTTTCCTCATTTTTACTATTTTCTACTGTTTAATAATAATAATAATAATAATAATAATAATAATAATAAAGAAGGCATCAAGTGACAAAATTATGCAGCAACCAAGAAACATTAAAAAATCAATACAATATAATTTTTTTATTCTTAACAGTATTGCTTATTAAACGTTACTTAATAAGAAATTCAGAAATAAATTCAGAAATAAATTTACACTGGCATTAACTCCAATATTTATCTTTGTCTTAGAAACTAATTTCCACCATAACTCTTTATCAAAATTTCCATAAGACAGCAAAAAAATATATTTTATCTCACGTGTATAAACTGGTAGTGTACATTACCCATCTTTCACTGTAACTTACACAACATAATAAATAGTAAGTGTTAGCCTGTTAGAATGTTGTTTTTTATTTATGCAAAAAAATTACAACTGAATTCATGAAACAGCATGACTGAGACATCCAGGAAACAAAAGAATGATGATGGCTGAAAATGTGTGTGTGGTGTTTTGTTTTCAAAAGAAAAGTACTTGGAACCAGCGTGACATTCATGCATTTCACTTTGCTGCTGTCTCCCTGTATGTGCTGAACTATAGAAGAAAAAAACAAAACTCGTTTATTCCATGAGTAACCATATGAAGACATCAAATGATGATAGCTAGGGAGATACAGAAAGAACAAGTTATCCAAACAGGCCTTAATGAGAAGCCTGTAGCGCTATATCCATTAACAATCGTAAAATGAGAAGGCTAGCACTTTGTCTTCTTAATAAGATTATCAAGATCCATACATAGAGGCTTGCATTGTTAATACAATATTATGCCTGAGCAGACAACATTATAGGTGATATTAATTTAGTTATTCATGAATCTCATGAACTGTGAAGCCCTAAATTGCTGCATGACAATGCATTTCTAATAATCCCTGAGAGCAGTTTAGAGGCCCTTCCTGTTATTGCTGCGGCTCTGAAACAAACAATCCATCAATACAAAACACAATCTTAGTTTTATAATTCTGCTCATCATCTAATTGAAACAATGGACTGCAAACAGCACCTGACAAGCCGTGTGGAATAGGCTCAAGGGCTCCGAGGGCAGGCAGAGCTGGCAGTAATGACTTCCTTAGATCTATGTACTTCACTAAGTTTGTTTCCTCAGTGGGAAATGGGATGTATATACTCATCTACAGCTATAGCTCTACCATTTCAGGCACTCTCAGCTCTACACACCAACAGCAGTACTGACAGCCATCTACAGAAGAGAGGTCGGCAGGCAGTCAGGCAGACAGAAAAAAACTGACCAGAAGAGATATATAGACAGAGACAGACCAGGGCAGAGAGACAAGACAGACACAGACTGACTGACCAGTACAGACAGACAGAGACGGGTAGACAAAAACATACACCATGAATACACAGATACACCAAGACCAGGAGGACAGGCAGACAGCCAGCCAGCCAGCCAGCCAGACAGACAGACAGACAGACACAAGGAATAATCTAGTAACTCTCAGTACGGAACTCTTAAATTGCCTTATGCTACTGACCTTTTCTTAAACTCACATTCTGCATAAAAAAATCAAACAGTTCCTGACATTATATTTGTGGCTGAACTTAAGGAGGCCGACCGGATGTTAAAAACCAGTAGCAAACTGTGCCTACATCATTCTAGACACTGACGAGAGAAGAAGGGAGGATGTCTCGAAGCCAGCTAATGCCCTCAGCCCCTCGGCACACAGAAAGGTTGAATATTGCCCACAATTGAAAGGAGGCATTGACTTTATCTTTGACTGCAGCCATGCTAGAGGAACTACAGTTGAATAGCGCTGGGCAGTGATAGCTCTTCTTTCTGGTGTTATCTAATTATCGGCTTGATAACCAGCCTGACCTCTCACATTTAAGGAGAGAGGAGCTGCCACCAAGACAGAGTTGTCTAATAAGTCATGACAGGGGTGGGTGGCAGAAGAGAGAGGGAGAGGGAGAGAGAGAGAGAGAGAGAGAGAGAGAGAGAGAAGAGAGAGAGAGAGAGATCACTTTCGTAATTGTGTCTTTTATTCTTTAGGCAGTAATGAAACTGTACAGGCCAAAGTCTCTCTTTTCTTTTAATCACTTGAAATGGAGCCTGATAGGTGGGAGTGTAAGTTCGTGAATGTTGGGGTGGACTGAGCTGCCATCCCAAATCATCAGCTTATTAAAGATATATGGAACTTGTTAAAAGTGTGAACAACTGGTTTAAGTTAAAAATGAAACAAAAGAAAACCCTCTTAGCTAAACTGCAGCTCTACGGAAAGGAAGTTTAACCCTTTCATATTGCTATAATGCATTAGCAACAGACAAACTCTGCCTTTTTGGCATGATTGGATTGCTAAATTAGTTTTTAGTATGTTTGCTTTTGTCCAAATGGAGAAACACTGTGAATAAGCCAGTGTGCCCTACTGATTCCAATTACACAAGAAGATCGCAAAGAAAAAGCAGACAATTCTAGTTTTTCCAACAACTCACCCTATACTTTATACTGCAATGTATATTCATCATAATTTAATCATTTTCAAAAATATAATGTTTATGCCATTATAGCACACTTTCTGTCTTATTGAAGTTGGAGTCCATCTCTTCTATTCTATAGAGAACAGAGCATTTGTTTGGAGCAGGTAAAGCCTCCTAAGCAGCAACCCTACAGGACGGTGGGTCAAAGACAGCAATTCAAACCCACACAGTATCGCTGACATTTTCATTTAATTAGCAGTTACCATGGAACTAAATAAAGCCCACTATGACAATGACAAGAACAGATACCCTGATTATCTCCGAGCTGCATCATGGTAGAGGACACCTGTAGTTCCAATCATTATTCCGCAGGAGAAAACAAGGCGACAGATGATCAAACAAATTCTACATACAGCAGTTTAAAAACCTCACGGTTTACAATAAAAGCTGTCATTGCTGATAACAGTCAAGGCACACAAGGAACAGCCAACGACAGTAAGCAAATCTCTGTGGAAATCTATTTATGGTAGACCAAAGCATCTCAGCTGCCCTGCTTTAAAGTGAAGCCCCCCTCCTCCCTGTGCTGCCCTGCTCTTTTTTCCTTCCTTCTAAACATTAAATGGTGGAGATCTGACATTAAATCTTCTGTTTTAAACATGAAAGATCCCCCATGCTCGGTTTAGCTTCTTAATCCCAGCATCTTAATAAAGTCATCAGTGTTGACTACGATGACGTCTGGTGTGTGAAGAGCTGTGTTCCTTGGCCGTCTAGTTTTCGGTCTGTTTTTATAACAGGGGATTTGATGTTTATCACAGAAGAGGACTCAGCTGCTGAGAAAAGGACACAGGAAAAATTATGACTGTTATGGTAGATGGTGACAGTCACCGTTCACCCGAGCTTCTGTTGCGGCCATAACAAAGGGCTGAGAGGCCCCATTAATACAGCACACGTAGATTGTGCTGTCGCTCCATCATGGCTTATGTGAGCTAAACAGAGCAGGGAGAAGTTACTGCTTGTCCAACACTGAGCTACTGCAGAAGCCAGCTGTAAAATACGCTCTAAGGCATAAAACAGGAGCATATCTGGTATCCATAATCAATCTCTCACTGATGTTGAAGGCTGCAACCTTACAGTAGAGAGAAATATGGTTTCTCATATTCAAAAAAATTGTGTCCATTTACTTGAAACACTCAGCTCTGGCCTGTTGAATAGGGATCTGAGACCAGTCAGGAATATGAAATGCAGTTCATTGGTTTATAAAGTCATTACATGCATAGTTTGAAAATTATTATTATCACGCTGCTTAAAGATTTGTGTTGCGGTACCTCGACGGCAAACTGCTGCAGTCCTCCAATGTTGATGGGCCCTTCCTCTGAGGCATAGAGGTTACAGCCACCCACACACAGGTCTGAGGTAGGACACACCATCCCACATGTCAGGCCCAGCGGGTTGTCTGACAGGATTGCCCTCGCTGCGCCGTAATAGTTCTACAAAATAACAGATGGACACTTATGCAGAACAAATACACCAACCCAGGTCTGTGCAAAGTTCCTAATCCAAAGCATGCCATAAAATCATCAATAATGCTGCACTGTCAGTTTTCTTTCTCTTCCATTAATTTTTCTGAAAGGTAATAATCATGTTCAGTGACCACCAAAGATATTACAAGGTAGCAGAATAGAGAACTAGCACTACTTTTAGACAGCCTTGAATCAAAGCTAACTAATATGTATTTTTTTAATTTGACTAAATGTCCTGAATGGCTAAATCCTTGACTGAACTGTGGGTTCCAGGTGGCCTTTATTGACAACATTTTTAGAAAGCCTATTTCATGTTAATTATATAAGTTGGTCTCAGTGTTTAATGACAGACTGATGGCTAAATGTGCAGTGTGAAGCCAGTGAGAGACCTGAAACTCCACAGCTTTGAAAAGATTTTGAAGGTCAAGTGTGCAAATAACAGACCATTCTGTTCAAAGCTTTAGCAGCATCTCAAAATGCTTTATTAAAGCCTACTGTTGAACACAGGGTTTCATCTGCTTTCTGTACATTTTCTAAATGTCAAATTTCCCTCTTTGCCAGAATAATATATTTGGAATAAATATTTATCAGTTTAATAATAAAAGAGAATGAGAGCATCCAAATAGTCCTATACCATGGAAATCACCAAGGCTAGATAAAGAAATAGGAACAAATATATATATTAAATAGTGAAATTGAAGACATGAAGGTTATAAAAAAAAATAAGGTATACTTTATTTTGTAATTCAAAGTGAAAAGAAAATCTTGGGGGTATCTGGGATTTAACGTGACAGTTATAATAATAAAAGTAGAAAACCTTGAGCAGTGTTATGTCAAATTAGTTAAGTAAAACTTTTGGAAATTTTGTAAAGCCACTCTTCTGACACTTGAAAGATGAACTGAGACAGAGGTTTGTGTCCATTTTTTAATTCCAATCCCACCCACTAGTAGTTATTATTTTTGTTAGCACCTACCTGTAATATTTCACAAAATATAAACAAGACAAAGCAGTTCTTGATGGATAAATAAATAAAATGTCATTTTATCATTGACGACTGATGTGGAGAAACAGACAAGCAGACAATTAGTTATTTGTACAGTGTAAAAAAAAACAACAACACTGTTACCTTGTTAGAAATGCTGGAGATAAAAGCCTTTATGTCGAGATTTGTGGGGCAGCTCTTCTGACAAGGTGCGTCTGCGCACTTTAAACATCTGGCAGCAAACAGAAGGCAGAGAGCATATAGGCTGTGATTATTCTGTGTGCTGTACATTACAATACTTTTATTTAGTGTAAGAAAAACATTCTGGGCTACTTTGACTACAAAGAGGACACTCGGTCAGCACCATGAGGAGATACTGGCAAGTTTGAGCCTCTAAATACGTCAGGTTAGGTTATGTGCCTGTTACTTTAATATACAGCCATGCTGCTTGTGAAAAGAAAATGTCCAGCTCCATCTCCTGGGGACTCATCCTGCGGCGAAATGTACTGCAGCTCAACATCGCCATATTGGTGACAACGACAAACAGGTTTGCAATGATAAATAGGGATAATTAAATATTCATGGCCAATCAGAATGGATGTTTTGCCCGTGGTCGTGAGAGTGTGTGACAGGAGGCGTGCATCAGGGAGGGCCCTGTTCCTGCTGTTGGCATGCACTCATTAGTTTACACATTTAAAAACACACACAGCTGTTTGACTCACCACATTAATGATTTCAGATGATGTAGCACCAATTTGGAACAGAGCGTTCTCCTTTAGGGTGAGCAGCCAGGAAGGAGAGAGGGAGAGAGAAAGAGAAAGATATGCTGAAGAAAGGATTTACAGACTAATAGAGAGAAAAAGCAAAAGAGGGGGTGTGAGGATAAAGGGTAAGCATATGCAAAGAAAGAGGAGGAGCAAAACCTGTTCCGTCAGATTGTGGTCCCAATATCACTCACTCACACACACACACACACAGCAACACAAACGCATACACTACAGCTGGCTGGCTGTAATAATCTCCCGATGCTGGGAGCTCAGTGCAGGTTAAAGTGCACAAGGCTGCCATTAATACCACTTATCACAGTGACAGCAGGGTAATTACCACAGTGCTGTGGCCAGGTAGAGAGAAGTGGGGACAGGAGACGCCGCCGCTCAGCATCACGCACCACCATCGCTATGTTTTATTAAACCTGGGTGGCTGATCATCAAGTGACATTAGTGTTGATCCATTTTCCTTATTTGACAATAAATTATCCTTGGCCGCTGGAATAATGGATATTGCAGCAGTGTTTGCCTGGGAGAAAGCTGCAGCCACCATGCTGAGTCTCCGCCAAGAAGCACACATGCTGTTAAAGTAAGAAAGCTAGGCTCTGAGGACGCTGACTTGTGTCAGGCCTCTTATCTCCTCCAGCATGATTAATACGGAGGGTACACACCAAGCAGCTTGGGGAAGATATAGAGCCATAACCACATAAATATTTATCTCTCTCTCTCTCTCTCTCTCTCTCTCTCTCACTCCCTCTCTCTCCAACAGTCAGTTATAAAGCATGTCTCATGTTGAACAAGTGCATTATTCAAGGTTTGTTGGAACTGGACTATTGTAGTATGTATATCATGCATAATACTGATGACCTTAAAATGAAATTTTGTACAGTTCAGACCTGAAGTGTGTGAAGCCATTCCCAAGCAGGTCAATGGTACAAAAACATTCATAAAGATGAGATCTCAGAGATTGAAATGAAAATCTGTGTGGGGGCACCTTCAGTTAATTCGTAGGCTTTCTGGCTCTCAAAAAAAAGCCTGGAATAAACAAAGCAATAAGAGACGTCAAAATAAAAATAACTGTTACACAATGGTCATGGACAAGAGTCCCACTGCTCTCTTTTTGGCTCTCTTATTCTTTTTTCTCAAGGTAACATTAAAGCCACTGGGCACAGACACATTTTAGGTCCTTACCTATCTCCCATGGCCAGTAGCCAAAGTGCTTAGCAAATGTCAACAGAAAATAATGCGCACACAAAGGCAATCTTATTTGTTCAAGAATTGCTCTAGGTCAGAGCAATTGAAGCAGGCATGGCGAGCAACACTCCAGGAAAGAGTGGCTGACTGCGGAGTGCATTAGCTAGAGCACCTCTGCTTTGTGCTCTAAAATGCAATCAAATAGCTTGATGTACACATGCTTTTTCAATGCATCTAAACAATCATGCAATAAGCACTGCTGAATATGAAGGAGCTGTTGATTAGCAGAGCACTACAAGCTGATTTTTCCTTTTGCCTTTCTTTCAGTCTTCCTCTTTTCATATTTTGGTTTGACTAATAATCAAAGGTTTTGATTGCTCTGTGTGATGAATGGAGGTAGTACAGGCGCTCAGTGTGCCCAGGTAGCTAATTTGTTATTCACTGTTTCTATTAAGTCAAAGGAGTTTGCAAAAGGAAGCAGAATTCAATTCAACAAAATCTAGCCAAAGAGAGGCTGCAGTTGTTATGATTGTTATGAATCTGCTGTCTCCACAAGCAGTCAGAACTATTCTGTCTTCATTTGAGAAACTAACCATGTTATTCATATTCTTTGAGAAAAGGGATCAGCGTATACTAAAAAGAGGTTCAATTGTCACAAGAGGAAAAACATATGTTCTATCTGGAAGCACATGTAAAGGCACACATTGCAATTGTGTAATGATTAATAACGCTATGTGGAAGAAACTTAAATAATGTTTGCCCTTCTTGTATAATCATGGATATGATAATAGAATTGAATTCACTGAATGTTGAATAAAATCTAGTTAAATATACATAAGCTATATACACTGAAATACCAGAAAAACTGGTATACTTGGTAGGTCCACCACGGGATCTTGGAGCGAACGTTGCACAGTCCTCACACTGATGTTTGTTGAGGCCCCAGTATTGAATTCTGATGTTACTTGAGGCAGTGCTGCATGTCTATTGCGTGAAATGATTCTTGCCAGCCAACGATGGTCACGTTCACCCAGAGTCTTTTTACGGCCACACTGCTATCATAAGTTTGAGGTTTTGCCGGAATTCTTGTAGTCATGGCACACCCTTGAAATGCTCATATGTGAAAATCCAAACTTTGCTTCTACCTCCAAATGCTATGACCCATCTCACGAGCTCCAACTATTAAACCAACTCCAACTATGAAAATCACAAAATTGAGATAACTTGCCATTCTCACGGCAGAAACAGATCTAGAAGCTTCCATAGATTCTGTCGTTTTATACACACACTAGTGGACACAACCAATGACGTGCATAGGTGGTGTTGCTATGTATTTTGCACAGGCTCCAGTGTATAATGTGACTTCAGTGTATAAGCTTGACAATGAAAAAAAGATATGATACATGTTACTTGTACTAACAATATTTTGTGAAGTGACAGTGCTTGTTAAAGTGGTAAATGACTTACTACTGGCCTCTGACCAGGGTCGTGTGTCCTTGCTTGCATTACTTGACCTGTGTGTAGCTTTTTACACCATCGATCATACTATTCTCCTTCATAGAAAATGTTGGAGTTAAGTGAACGACTCTCTCCTGGTTCAGGTCCTATTTGACTGACTATTATCAGGTACAGTCAGTCACATCAGGTACTCCATGTATATTAAGGTAAAGGTTGGTATTCCACAAAGTTCTGTTTTAGGCCTATTGCTTTGTTCTTTATATATGCTATCTTTGGCTAAAATTATTCGTAAACATGGTATAAGCT
Source organism: Leptodoras nelsoni (assembly GCA_028566375.1). Lineage (NCBI taxonomy): Eukaryota > Metazoa > Chordata > Actinopteri > Siluriformes > Doradidae > Leptodoras > Leptodoras nelsoni. The sequence continues at coordinate 20,975,217 of JAOVVG010000047.1, read as the reverse complement.
TCCACTGTTATGCTAACAACATACAACTGTATGTCTCAGCAAAGCCAGGTGAGAGATAACAACTTTATAAAGTTAAAGAAAGTGTAAAGGACATTATACACTGGATGCTGAATAACAGAAGTACTTGTGCTAGGATCACAGGCAGCTAGAAGTAAGCTTTCTGATTACAGTAACTCTGTATTGCCTTTCAGTTATAACATGTGCAGCTGTAAAAGATCTTGGTGTGTTGACTGTTTATTCCAGTCTTTCATTTGAAGCTCATGTATATAAAATTAGTAGGATAGCCTGCTTTCATCTCAGAAATATTGCTAAAATAAGAAACATAAACAGCATGATGAAGAAATATTAGTTCATGCTTTTGTTACCTCTAGGTTGGATTATTGTAATGCCTTGCTGTCTGGATGTTCCAGGAAGTGCACAAAGAAACTAGAGGGTACACCTGGATACACCTAAATAAAATGGGAATGGTTGGTGATATCAACTTCCTGTTTGTGGCACATTAGTATATGGGAGGGGGTGTTGACCATAGCGACCATTTTAAAGTCGGCCATTTTGGACCCAACTTTATTTTTTCCAATGGGAAGAGGGTCATGTAACACATCAATCTTATTGAGAATTTCACAAGAAAAACAATAGTGTGCTTCTAATGTTACTTTATTCTTTCATGAGTTATTTACAAGATTATGGCCACTTATAAAATGTGTTCAAAGTGCTGCCCATGGTGTTGGATTGTCAATACAACCCTCTTCTCCCACTCTTGACACACTGATAGCAACACTGCAGAAGTTTGGCCCACAAATGGCCCACCCTGTACAGTTAGTTCAGAAGTCCAGAGTTCAGAGTTAAGAGTCCTTACTAGAACAAGAAGCTTTGACCACATCACCTCCATCTTTTCCACACTGCACTGGCTCCCCATCAATTGTTATATTGACTGCATTGATTATAAACTTATAAATCATTGAATGGTTTTGCATCACAGTACCGAAATTTTGGTCTGTTATGTTCCACCATACGTACTTCAATCAAAAGGTGCAGTCTCTCTGTTGGTACCTTGAATAATGAAGACTAGAGTAGGGGGCAGATCTTTCTCTTTAAAAAACCCACAATTATGGAACAGCCTTCCAATTAGTGTTCATGACTCAGACACAGTCTCACTGTTTAAGTCTAGGCTGAAAACCTATTTGTTTAGTCAAGCTTTTTGTCACTATCTTTCTTTGTAGGTAAAGGCACAGATCTGGAGGGTTTGTAGGCACACAATGTTCTGGTAAACTGGGATGTTTCATTCACTTAGGTTTGTTGATTGTTGAGTGGCTGGCCGCTTTTTGTGCCAGGGCTCCTTCATGTTGGCTGTACCTTCTGGCTCTTAGTCCCTGCTTGCACTCTGCAAAAAATTTACATTTTCTCTAAAGGTTTGTGAAAGGGCATATCTAATAATCTGTATTCTTTTCTCCCCCACCTGTCTCCACCATCGTCGCCCCCAGCTTGCTCATTAGGAATAAAATGTATATAAATTAAAAGTTATGTCTGGATTTTATGTCTTTGTAAAGCTGCTTTGGGACAGTGTCCATTGATGAAATTAATTGAAGTGAATTGAAGTCACACAAATGTAACAGATTTTTGATTATAAGGTAAAGACATTTGGTTTCACAAGTATAAACATAAATGTGTTTCTTTCAAACTTATAATACATATATAAAATGCATTTAAATCTAAATATTTGAAAAAGGTTTATGTGTTATCACACCATTATCATACATTCTTGTCATGTAATAAACTTAAAATCATGTAGTAAACTTAAAAGTGTTAAACAAACCAAAATATCTTTCAGATTTTAGATTCTTTAAAGTAGGCACCTTTTGCTTTGATTACAGCTTTGCACACTCTTGGCATTCTCTCAATCAGCTTCATGAGGTTATCACCTGAAATGGTTTTCTAACAGTCTTGAATCACAGTCTTGAGTTCCCAGAGGTGCTGAGCACTTGTTGGCTGCTTTGTCTTCACTCTGCAGTCCAACTCATCCCAAACCATCTCACCTGACTGACCTTCATTTCTTAAAGTAATGATGGACTGTTGTTTTTCCTTACTTAGTTCCTGCCATAATATGGATTAGAACATTACTCAAATAGGGCTATTCACTGTATACCAACTCTACGTCTTCACAACACAACTGATGAAACTCAAGAAATGAACTCTTGACAAGGCCCAGCTGTTAATTGAAAGCCATTCCTGGTGACTACCACATAAAGCTGACTGAGAAAATGCAAAGATGTGCAAAGCTGTCAACTAAGCAAGAGGTGCCTACTTTGAAGAATCTAAAATATAAAACATATTCTGGTTTGTTTAGCACTTTTTTGTTTACTAAATAATTCCATATGTATTTCTTTATAGTTTGTATGACTTCAGTATAAATCTTCAATGCAGAACATTTTTAAATAATGAAAAATCACTGAATTAAAGGTGTGTCCAAACTTTTGACTAGTACTATATGTGCATTGTGCCATTCAGTGTTTACATACCTGTTGATTCCAAGCTGTTTTTGATTATCGTGTTTTTGTCTTTTGGATTAACATACTTTTTGCTGTGGTGGCTCAAGTTTGACTCATGCCACTCTGTGATGCTGCGTTTAGCCTTGTCTTGGACTTTTTTAGTCAGCATAGACATAGACCTGTCAGGTGAATCCTGAACCAGTTTATCAGCCTGTTTACTATCTGCCTACTGATGAGCTTTCGTAGATAATCCATACACACATTATAGACATGTCTCTTTTTCTTTTACTTTATTTGGATTATCCAGATTATGATGTCCAATATACCCATATACTACCAGCCATTTCCTCCCATTTCCTTTATTTAGATTTTGTTTATTTGTCCAGTTTCTAACTTGTGATGTAAAGTAGACTATAAACTACAGAGACTAGTAATTTGTCCTTAGTCCTATCACAGTGAAAGAGTCAAATTTAGTTCATGTGTGCTTTTGAATGAAAACAGTATTTGACATGTACAGAATGGGTTGCCAGGTTGCTCTATGATAGGCTATAAAGTGTCTTTAATGGTCCATTTATTTGTCTATAATGGTCCAAATAATAACCAAGTAATTAATCAGAGCTATAGGAAATTTCATGAAGGAAAAATGTAAAAAGTTAGATCTTCCAGGCAAAGTGTTTAACAGCGCATGATTTCCAGTAAAGTCAATAGATGACTACTAAGCTAAAAAGTCTTGATTGCTTACCTCTGGTCAATTACAATTTGGTGATTACAATTTGGAACTCCCTTCAGATTTAGAGCTAAATGGCATAATATACAGTATGTGTTACTGCTCATTTTTTAAATCTTCATCTTCAACTTGGCTGAGATCATCTGCAGTCTAAGGCTGACAAAAGTTATCATCTGGATTAACATGTCACAATGTACCAAATTTAGGAAACAAATAACCATGCTAGCTGCGAACTAACTACAAGAAAAATGACATCTGTTTTTAAAGCCTAAGCTCCATGCTTTATAACATCTTTGCAGCGTACTTCACAACCCCACACGAGCGCACGCATAGCTGCGTGCTGGTAGTGCTGTTATAGACGCAGCTGTGGGCCTGTGTGTAATGATGTGAGTGCGGCTCAGGGGAAGATGGCCAAGGTGAGATTACAGCATGCTCTTGGGGTTAGAACAGCACCCGTCACAGCTGTCACTGTCTTACTGACCCTCATTGACCACAAGATCGAGCCAACAGCTGCACACACCAAAAAGACACAGAAGGAGACAGGAAAACCTGAAGAGTTTATACGAACAGTGTGTGTATGTGTGTGTGTGTGCGAAAAGCCTGAATCAATATGTGTGTACCAAATGCATACATCTGCCAGTTCCATTTTACTGTTTCAAAACAGCAAAACAGATCAACATTCCTAACTAATGTCAAAAACAAATAGAAAAACTACTGGACAGAATACAACAGCACAGCATCATGAATGTATGAATTTTATGAAGCATCACATTAAAAGGTCACTGCATACCATAGCTATATAGTACCCATAATGCTCAAGAGAACACATTTATATATAATAGTCTAATACTATTTAAAGCAAAAGAAACTCATTCATTCATTCATTTTCTTAACCGCTTATTCCTTTTCAGGGTCACGGGAGAGCTGGTGCCTAGCCGGCAGCATAGGGCGCAAGGCAGGAACAACCCTAGACAGGGCGCCAATCCATCGTAGGGCACACTCACACACACACATACACTAGACAGCAATCAACCTAACGTGCATGTCTTTGGACTGTGGGAGGAAACCGGTGTACCTGGAGTAAACCCATGCGGACACGGGGAGGACATGCAGACTCCACACAGCAAGGACCCAGACCGCCCCACCCAGGGATCGAACCCAGGACCTTGTTGCTGTGTGGCGACGGTGCTACCCACCAAGCCACCGTGTCTCCCACAGCAAAAGAAACTAAAACCAAACTAAAACTACAATTCATTCTCACTATGTCCTCAACTATCATTACATTCTGAGCAAATGAAATATGAACATAAGAAATATTGTTAAGAGTAATAAATGGTTTCTGGTGCATGGGAGAAAAGCACAGACTAGATTTCATGCACATATATGTGGCAAATATGGTGGCAAATCTAATTAAATCAATAAGACATGCACAGACGTGTTGAGTAAAGGTACTGTGATTTACATTCCTCACAGCTATCCATGGTCAAGGGCCAAGAAAGCAAAATTGGTCATGCTTTCTGGGCGGGAGGGAGGGTGCATTCATGGGTGTCCATGAAACGATTCTTGCTAGCCGAGGCTGGTCACATTCACCCAGAGCCTTTTCACAACCACTGCTGCTGTCGGAAGTTCGAGGTTTTGCCAGAATTCTTGTAGTCACGGTACACCCTTGAAATACTCATATGTAAAAATTAGAGCTGTCACGCAATAAAATCATTTTAATCACCATTAATCACACAATTAAATTTTTAATCGCACTTTAATCTCGGTTTTAAGGCACATTTCAATTTGTGTTGTACATGCAGGTGGGTATCGTAGGACCATTGAAAACGTTGTTGCCGTTTATCACTGGTCTAGTTTATTTTATTCACTTGACTGTACTTGATAAAATGAAATATTAAAGGTGATGTCTTTTCATTTTTGTTTAAAGTTAAAGGAAACTGCACAGTGTGTAGGGAGCTACAGAACATGGGTTCACTGGAATGGGGCCCTTAGGATTCTGTACCCTGTGCAGTGTGTAGGGAGCAGGGATACAGGACCCTTGCAATCAGAATGCAGCCTAAAGCAAGTAACATAGCAGTCCATTTCAGAATGTTTGTATGCATGATTTAACAAATTTTTAATCTGCATTAAAAGTTTTAGTAGTGCTCATTTTTTTTATCGCATTAGCGCATTTATTAAAGCATTAATTTGACAGCACTAATGAAAACCCAAACTTTGCTTCTACCTACGAAATGCTATGACCCATCTGCTATGATGAGCTCCAACTATTAAACTACATTGAAAATCGCAAAATCCTGATAAGTCCCACAGTCTCTAGACCTACGTATTTATGTATACACTGCTTCAAACCAAAAAAAAAAAATCCCCAAGAACCATTAAACCATGTTCACTTATATTTTTAGCTAATTTGCATAATATTCTAACAAGAAAAAAAAACTTTTCACTACTCTTCCTACAAATTCTATTTCGCTGTCATCAAACTTGGCTGAGGTGCTACTTCGACTAAGCCTCCCAAAACAGATTTTGATATTTAAAGCAGTTCAAACATAACACACTTCCAAATTTGACTGTGAAGATGCCAAACTGTTTGACACATGTATTCAGTACCTGACTTAGACGTAACTCGCCGTGTGTAGCTCGGTAGAAGCACTAGAACATTTATAGTCCAATCAAATGGACATTTGATATGCTATTTTGACATACTATTCTGTAATGAATTTTAACTTGATTAGATACATTACTAGCATTGGCCAAACAGCTTTCAGCAGGAATCTGACAGGATTCCTACTGGTCAGTTGCCTTGAAACTGGAATAATGTTTTATTATAGCTAATACAACAATAATAGCTGTATAGTACTATACAACCTCACAAGAATTGGGCACTAGAGCCCAACACCAAGCCTGATAATATCTACAGGGGTTAGACAATGAAACTGAAACACCTGTCATTTTAGTGTGGGAGGTTTCATGGCTAAATTGGACCAG
>JAOVVG010000047.1:20908512-20922033 GCA_028566375.1 Leptodoras nelsoni | reverse complement strand
CTGCATGTCTTTGGACTGTGGGAGGAAACCGGAGTACCCGGAGGAAACCCACGCGAACACGGGGAGAACATGCAAATGAGAACAAATCCCGAATAAGAAAATATTAGTGACTGTCAGAATCTTCATGAAAGTGGGTTTAACAGTTGGTGAATGAGACCCAATGACTTCTTTCATGCTTTACTTGGCAAAGGGCAGCATGATGACGCAGCAGTTCGTGTTGCAATCTCCAGGGTCTCTGGTTTAGTCCTGAGCTTGAGTTACTCTCTCTGTCTCTCTCTCTTTCTCTCTCTCTCTCTGTCTCTCTCTCCCCACCTCCAAACAAACATACCATAGGTGTATTGGCTATGGTAAATTATCCTATGTGTGCACAAGTATGTGAACCTTTATGTATGGTCCCGTGTGATGCCTAATTTCTCTCTTCTGTGGTGTATTCCCACCTCACACGCAGTGTTCCTGGAATAAGACCCCAATCAGGATAAATTGGTTACTGAAAATGAAATATGACTCAATGTAGGCTGTGCAAGGTCTTAATAACCATCCAGAATCAAAAACTGGATGCACAAAGATAACAACAGATCCAGGTCACGTGCACAACGCATTAAAGTTGGCAAATGATTAATGTAGACACAGTGGAACAGATGCAGGCAGATTCCTTGAATTGTACATATTGCACATTCCCCTCTATTTCACCTGTAGTGAACATTGGTCTAGGATTTCACAATTCGGCTGCTTCGGCCCTGAAATAACAGAAGCCGATTGGCTGTTCAAATGGTTAGACCCAGGTAGCTCATAAGCCATGTTTGGATAAAGTTTCTATCTTGTAAGTTACCAATGAGTGATTTGTCATTTCAGATAACATTGTAAATTTTTATTATGATTATATTTTTTGGAAGATTAAAGCCCCTGTCACATTATTTTCATAATTTGAAAGTAAGTTAATAAGTTGTCAGCGTACTGACAGCTACCCAGATATGTACACATTTTCTGATAAGACAGCATGAGTTATGTAAATAGGTGTGCAACCTCAAGGTGTGGACTGCATGCCATCATGATGTATACTAGCTGATATCACTCATGTTTAACTTGTTTTTCACCAAATTTCTTAAATATATGGGAATCGAAATGTTTCCAGCCGATACCCAAAGTTGGCAATGACCTCAGTCAGTATTTATATCTGCAATCTCTTATTTTTACGAAATCTACTAAATATGTAGATGTAGATATAAATATGTAGCCTGCGCTTCTATCGACAGAAACATGACTCCTAGCATAATCAACCAGACTGTGAAACATTTTAATAATAATATTCAACAGGCTTCTAAAGATGGCATTGGCTTTTTTTTTAGGAAGACGGGACTGTGCATATTGTATATTAATAATGACTCGGCTTAAAGTTTTAAAGTGAATTAATGAAGATAATATTGCCATTTACCCTTTTGATATCTCATCTTTCTTTGCAGCTGCATGCAGTACATCTTTGCTAATTTAGTGACTTTGATGCATAACAAAATCTGTTAATATATGTGAATAAAAATTTAAATCATAAATAGCTATGTTATAGCCTGTTTACCATTTATATATAAAAAAAAAGAAAGAAAAAGAAAAAACGTGGCATGGGGCAGTGGTGGCTCAATGGTTAAGGCTCTGGGTTACTGATCAGATGGTTGGGTGTTCAAGCCCCAGCACCACCAATCTGCCTCCTTCAAGCCCTTGAGCAAAGCCCTTAAACCTCTCTGCTCCAGGGGTGCTGAATCATGGCTGACCCTGTGTTCTCACCCCAACCTCCTAACAATGCTAGTATATGCAAAGTAAAGAACTTAACTGTGCATTAATGTATATATGCCAAATAAAGGCTTCTTCTAAATATATATTGTATCTTATTATTTTTACTGATAGGTACCACTGTTTTCAGCAGTTATAATGGTTTCTTTATGGTAGTGTCTAAATAGGAATATAAAGATTATGAAAAAGATTCACTGATTTGTTGTGCTTTATTGCAATACGTTTTTGAAAACATGCATTGGCAAAATAACCCATTAAAAACGATTAGCCATCCAGATCCCATGCCTCACCATCACATGTTCAACATAGTCTCCAGCTTAATGTGATCATTCCCTCCTTAAGATTGCATGTCACTGAGTCAGTGAAGTTCTCTGCATATTTTTAAATAATTTCTCATTATTGCTTGGAAATGGGAACATTTTTAATCAGGTCATACAAATTTCATTAAATTGCACATTTCGTGACTTCATCAAACTAATTGAGTCCTTTAGTCCCTTTTCTAATAGTCTGCATGTTAAAAACCTGTCCCTGAATTTTGACATGTGCAGGAAGTATACAACAGTCCATGCAGACTGTATAGCATTACATTTCAACTTCTGGGGCAGGGAAATGAATTAGGAAGAATTGGCTATTTTTCTCACACATGGTCTGACGTTTAAATTCGGCAGTACGCCAGCATTGAGAAAATCATCTCGGCACTGAAAAATATCAGCTATCTGCCAATGCTGAGTGTTTGCCTATTATTTGAATATTTAAGCACTATTAGTTAGTATCTATCATTATTTTAGATCAGAGAACAAGCACAAATAAAGTTTGAACTCTGTGTATGCTGTTTAAAATAAAGATTAAGATTGAGATTAACAAAAAATGCTAGTAATTGGATAGTGAGGTGAAGAGAACTAAAGAGTTGACTTGGATATAAACAACATTTAGACTTGATTGTTCTATAAACAATGTTTGATATTAATATTTCTTTATTATTTATTAAGTGCTGGACTTCCAAGTATTCACCTTTGATTTGGCGGAGTTGCACACTGCTGTGAGCCATGGTGTCGAGGCAGCCCTGTGTCTCTGAACCACAAAATAATGAGCATAACCAGCACGGCCTCTGCTGCATCTAACATCTGCAACATCTAACACTGACTTCTCTACAGACACCACTGACTAAGGATGAACTCTTTTACAGTATAGTTGTGTAGTTCATACTGTAATGGGTGAATTGTGTAACCAATAGTGAACCAACTCATTCTAAATTAAGCACTGGTCTTGAATGGCTGTGCCCCCTTTTCTGTGTGTTGTTTACTCCCCGAAGTGTCCATTTTAAAACTAATAAGCCTGAACATTTTTTCTATCAATAATGGATGACATTTACGGGTAGGCTATGGGCGGAAAATCGCCCTGGGATGCAGCTGCTTCCCCTCACTTTATTTGGCTGTGTGACAGGATCCATAACCCGCGCTGAGTCCCATCAAATGATGGCGGATGAAGTGTCATCTTCTCTCTCGATGCCTTTGAGAAGTTTCACCTCTGCAGGGAACTGTCATCAACCTCCCCTTCTTCTCTCTCTCTCTCTCTCTCTCTCTTTCTCTCTACCTCCCACCACCAAGTTACTGATACAATCACAGGCTGGTTGAGCTGCCATATCCTCAGCAGGTGAGCTGGTTCCCTTTGTGTCCCTGTACATTTAAGTCCTCTGTGTCCTGCTCACCTGGACACCGTCTTCTCCATGTTTGTCTGTGCATGTGGGTGGGTGTAAGCGCGTGTCATTTTATTACTCCCTTTTCCCAGAGACAGTGCAGTTTGTTCCATATATGAATATGACCTTTTAAATAATGTGTTTAAATATGAATATAAATTAGTATATTTAAGAAATAACCTTTAACAAGTACTATAGTCTCATCTACACATGTCCAGGGCTGAAATCCCATTCTGTCTTAATCTGGATAAAGTATGGAGAGCTTTAAATGCATTGATCATAATTATGATATTTAATATAGAAAATCACATTGAATTCCATTTTTACGTGTTGCACAGTATGCTGAATTCAAGAAACTTCACGTTTCCTTCACGTTATAGCACGTTAACACGTTATGATGATGTCCTTCACATTTATTAGTCCCAAGTAACATGCCATAGTACATACAATATTTACATGCAAAGCTTAAAACATATCAACACATATTTGTAAAGCAATTATTATTTCGCTCTCTGTTATCAATTCCACTTTCTGGGATAATTGAGCTGTAATTTAATTGGTCCAGTGACCCTTTACATAATTAAATGTTATCAAAGAGATCTGTCAGCGAGTGGCAGAGAACAGATGTTGTGTTTCAGTGGAGTAATCAGTCATCGATTGCTGGCCTTCAGTCCATCACAATTACCTTGATTTGCGCAGTTCAGAGTGTGTGTCCCATCGTCCTGAGTGAGTCTGTGGCCCCCACCGATCAATACTCACCTCCAGCAGCCCTCTGCTCTCTTCTGACTCATCTGTGTATTATCTCAGATGCTCAGGGAAAGCACTTGCTCAGATACACAGGCTGCTCAGTGCCCACAGGCCACAAAACGCATCTTTAGCTTGGTCCTGTTCATGAGGAAGATGCATGGGCGATTCCAGAGGTGTATTTCTATTACTGTTGTTCTGCAGAAGCCTTTCTTTCTTCATGAGTGTCTCTCAAATCCCTAGACTGTCATAAATGCTTTATCCTTCAAGTTCAATGGCTTTCCATTTTGCGCTCTGGACAATAGACGCTCTCTGCTAAAGAAATCAATAAGAGACAATGAAGAATTCATGCTAGCTGATATGATGTAATCTCTCATTGTTACCTGGATAATATCTAAAGGCTACGTGACTTCATCGCCCAGTACTTCTTTGTGCTGTCTTTCTGTCTGTCAGCGAGGCAGTATGGCTGTGTGATGAGACAGAGTACGGTTCATCCTCTCTTTCTCATTGGTTTCGTCAGCGGAGCCTTGCAAGTGAAATAATTAGATCAAACAATAGGATTAGAGCTTATTGCAATATAAGAGGCACCTGCAGCTGTGTCTGAGTTGCGCTACTGAAGAGTTGATCTCTCCGTATGACAGAATGGCACTTCATCAGTAATTTTGGTCGGAGCTCTATGTGCCCTCAGCAGGACGCACAAGGAACAAAAGGTGCAGGCGGGCTCCAATCTTTGTGATGAAAATAAGGGTGTATCTTCCGTAATAACAGAGTATCCCACACAATAACAGAACTGTTTTGAACTGTTTAGAATATTGGATTTTTCAAACACAACAAGCAGACTAATAAGGATCAAGTAAGCAATATTTTAATGTTAATAGATTATTTTTTTTACACAAAACAAGAAGCATGTCCATGGCCTTGTGGCTGAAATACACACCAATAAGGTCAGACAGGATTTAACTGTGGGCTTAAATGTTTTATTTATAGACTCAAATATCATTACAGCAGTCCATCAGGGAGCCCACGGGCTGTTGGCAATAAAAATGGCATCTAATTAACACAGAGCACCGTAATAGAAGCCTGTATTCAACACTCACAGCACATTTATATTTCTCAAATTCACTCCAGGCTATTTACTTTACTTGCACTTTTACAGAATTCATGAATTTCTCATGTCCTCCCATATTACAACAAAATGGCCATTTTTAACTTTAGGACAATCAGCTTCTTTGTGCTTTACAACAGATACGTACATGATTTGTGATAGATGCGTTAAAGCGTATAAATATCTCAGTCAATTTTAAATAATGATTTATCACTTTTGCAGCAGGTGCACTACTTGCCGGTCGTAAGCTTTTGAGCAAATACTGTGCCTCAAAGATATATGTTCACACAGATTCACACAGAGATTCTCTCTCTCTCTCTCTCTCTCTCTCTCTCATACACACACACACACACACACACACACACATCCATACACAGAGCACTCACTGTTCAATTCCAGTACACAGCAGCTTAAAAACTCCAGTGTTTGGAGTTGCAGGACATTCCTGCCAAGCAACCAGCACTCTGGTGCAGAACAACAGATTAGCAGAGAGTGGAGAATCCTGGCTGCTACCATGATGAAACTTCATAGAAATAACCTGCAACATTTGCACTTTGGGTGGAGAAAAATGCTTGCCCTTCCCTTCATCTAGCCACCTGCTTCAGCTCTCTTACCGCATTCTTGGATAAAGAAAACAGAGAGCATTTTCTCCCAAACCTCCTCTCACACGGTGTCCTCACATGAACCCCACATACTGTCTATAAGACATATATCAGCTATTACCAGTATTTCTGGGAACAGTCTCCCCTGGTCCATTCTTAGCTTCCTCGAATTTCCACTTTATTCCTACTATACAACAGAGACCAAATAAACATTAATTATAAATTAGCCAGCTTGGACTGTTGCCAAGAAGATGGACAGCTCTCGCAAATACTCCAAAATGAAGTGTTATTCTTAACTGCAGGTCAGTGTGAAACTCATGTGTCAGCTGCCATAACTGCTAATTAATTCCGCTCGCAAACTAAGCTGTCGACAGTCTCCATCTGCCAGTGTTTAACCTGGCAAAGAGCGATGGGTCGTTTTGTCATGCTCTCATTATGACAAAGTGCTCACCTGTAATTATGACTTTAAACAGCACAAGGGAAGATTGAGTAACTTTTATACCTTTGTGTTTAGTTTCCTTTTATTCCTTTCGAATGTTATACAGAACGGCAAAGGGGCTCAATGCTGGCATTAAAGTAGTTCTGACATTGATGTATTGGTGCATGAGCAAATCAGCAATATGGAGCCATTCAACAGTTCTAAAGTAATTCGGCTTCTTGTTTGTATCAATGGTCCATTTTTTTGGTATCTTCGGTACATCTAAAGCATGTTTATCAGCTTCTGCGTGTGAAAGCTGACCAGAACTTGTCTCACACTCAGTAAGTAATGAGGATGATGATAATGATTATGAAGATGATAATGAAAACATCAGCCCCCAACATCAAGATCAGCCACTGTAGCATCTTGACCTAAAAGAACATCATGATCATGTATCATCAATGCAATACTAAATAAGCTTGTTCCAAATGGCTGCCGGCTGTCTACAGCCTGGATCAAGGCCGGCTGAGCTGAGTCACAGCACACTGGACCCAAACAGAGAGAAAGAGAGGGAAAGAGAGAGAGAGAGAGAAAGAGAGATGAGTCCTCTTAGTGGATAGTCACAGTGCCACTCTGCACTCAGGAAGCTGACTGGGGAATATCACTTCCTCTCTATGCTACGTTACTACACACACATGAATAGTTGAATGAGGCATGTGGCTACATTTCTGAGTCAAATCAAATACACACAGTTAGCAAAGAAAATGCACACAAATCGTATATGTTATATGTAATAGTGTTTAATACCGTAGCCAGAAATTCTAAACCCAGCTTCAAGTTCATATTCAGTTCATATACATTAAATATATTCAGAAATCATACTGGATTTTCGGTGACCCCTCTGTCTAGCTGCGGGCCCCTAGAATTGCCACAATATTTCACGTCACTAAAGACGTCCCTGCTAAAAATTTACAACAAGGCAACAGTAAGTGTATTAACAGTCATCATAATAGAGAAAGAGGCAGGATCAGACTCAGAATTTTATTGTTGAGGCATGTGGAGATCAGCAAGCCTCTAATGCAATATTAGAATATGAATATAGGATCCTTTTTCTCTTGCCCTGCTTTCCTTTCACCCTCAGAGCAGCCCTTATGGTGCTACAATGGGAAGCATATTCTTCTGTTGCTCTTTGCAAATGGTAAAGTCATTCACACATCAGCAAGCTTCTCCTCAGTGTCTTCATAACAGGAGTCTGGGGCAAGCGTGTGGACTGTCCTGCTTTGCATTTGAATGACACACCAGAAAACATCGCTGGATTTGTCACTGTAGCCAACAAATCAGGAGATGGTACACAGCGTCCTTACTCTAACGTGATAAACATATCCATTTCAAACTCTTCGGGGTGAAGGTGCTTTCTAGAGATTAAGATGAATTAGAAACCATGCTTAAATGCAATCAAGGTTAATTAAAGGTGTTTGCTGGCTTGAATAATTTCTCACTTGACAGCAGAACGGCCCATTCATTGTTGTGTGCTAACATTGTAACATGGTGAAACAAGACTGAATAAAACGACAAATCACGTGCATTAGAAATAAAATAAAAGTACATTTTTTACTCTCCTGTAATGGCTTATTTAAGCTATTACAGAAGTGTGGGCGGGATATTTTATCTCCCTATGTGTAAAATATTATGTAAAATATTACGCATGAGAGCAACAAAGTTTTTCCAACTAATGAACATTTCGGCATTAAAACGCGATCAAGCACATACATCCTATTTCATCACAATGAGCCTCATTTAGGGTTGAAGTGAATTGGCAATAAAAGTGACCTGACTATGCAATAAGATCTCTCTAAGCCCAGAGGCAGGACCAGAATGATCTTGTGCTGGTACTGATTATTCCCGATCAGAGAGAGAGAGAGAGAGAGAGAGAGAGAGAGACTTCCACTTGCCCAGCAAATGTACATTTATTTCTTGTCCCCATTTTGACAAATATACTCTGCAATAAGATTGAGCAGCCTGCATTTATGAGCGAGATATACTTAAGAGCCCCAGTCTGAAGTGTGAGGGAGGGGCCCTGGGGGACATCAAGCATTTAGGTGATCTGATTAATCATCCTGATTAATCTCTCTCTCTCTTTCTCTCTCTCACTGTCTCTCTCTCACTCTCTCTCTCTAGGAGGTATTAGCTCAGGAGGCCAGGCCCTCATTAAGAGCCTGCATCCTGGGAGAGACAGTGGTTTACAGAGCAGCGTGAGCAGAGGACATGAATGAAGAGCCTCATTCATGAATTATCATCTTCTCCACCTCAAACTAGTCTTCAGTGCTGCACACAGACTCTCACACACGAACTCACAGGCTCAAGCACGCCCCTGCACGTGCACACACCTACCGTTCGAAATAACGGTATAGTAATCATGAAAACAGATACATGCATCTCATCTAAGGAGTCTGTGTTTGGGCTTCAGTTTATTTACTTATTTCTTTTACATTCAATTTCAGTTCGGCGTTAAGCATCCTTCAACGCGTTCATTCAAGTCACTTTTCTTGAGACTGCTCTGGATTTTCCAAGCTGAAATGGTTTTTACTCAAACTCCTCCTGGAGAAATATTAGTCACAAGAGTTTGTGAAATGGGGTGAGATAAAGGAGTGAAGAAGGAGAGAGAGAGACAGAGAGAGAGAGAGAGAGAGAGGGTGCAATCACACCAGAATGGGATGAGTGGTGTCCATGGAGAGTTTGGAAGCAGTGGATCTGACTCCTCCATTCAATCTGTGCAATCTCCAATCCTAGGTAAATAAATTGCTTTTTAAATATATTGCTTTGGTACTATCTCTGAAGCACTGATGTGGATACGTTTCATACTGCTATTTAAATGAACCTTAGCTCCAGCAGGCAGAACACTCTTATTAAAAATACCGCTGGGTTGGACCAGCCAAGCTAACCTGAAATAAATCGATAAAGTACACAAGGTCCTCTTATACAAACCTGGCCAACGCATTCAAACACATAAGCTAAAAATAAGTAGCATGCACATAATTAATGTAATGGACTTTAATGTGTGGTATCAGCTCTTAGAATCAGTATAATGATGATGTGCACCCGTTCTAAGAGTCAATAAGCCCGAGGATATGAACTTAATGTCTGCCTGTGCCTTTGTGTTCTGCTGAGGGGAGGCAGCCGTCGGAAATGCAGCTCGCTAATGCAGCACATTTCCAATTGATTAATGCTGCAGATCTTATTTGCAGAAACCACATTATGTTCCTGAAGGAAGTTGAGGGAAGATAGGGAATCATTAGAGCTATACACATGGATATATACTAGGACTCCCATAATATAACGTACTTAAAGGTGTTCAGGTTCTCCGCTTGTATGAGCTGAAAACGTAATGATCGAGCTGAAGAGTCCTCAAATGGATTCCTATTAGTAAACACTGTGGCGAGATGATTCATGCTGTATGTAGGTGAAAAATAAAAATAACAAAATGAGGACATATGAATGGGTAGGAGGTGATATGGAGCATTCAGGTGGCACAAAAGGATATGGGGATAGTAGTGTGCAGAGAATGGAGTGTAGAGTACGATCCACAAAAAAACCGTAGCGTCCCATAATCGTTTCTTCTGACTGATCTATTATGTATGCTGTAATCCCCTTTAGGGTAATAGCATGTTAAATAAATAAGGATACATAGAATAATTTACACTAGGTTCAGGAAAGAAAATGATCTTATGACCTAATAACTTTAGTTGACACTGTTATAGTATTATTTAGAAATTCCACAAGCTTCAATAAATCATCTCTAAATGTTTAGAATATCCACTTGAACCAAAAGGGGAAAAAATGTACAACACTCAATATTAGATATATTTAGTTACATTTATTTGAATTAAATGAAATTCTATAATCATATAGAATAATATTAGATTTTATATTATAGTCATTTCATAGTCATTATAGTCATTACATTTCAGATCTGGAACTATTAGCAGTTTTAACCATCCGTCCTTGCTGATTACAGCAAATGAATCTGACTGAGGAATCTGACATGCTGACCAGCCCTTGCCTGCGTGTGGATGATGTGCACAGATAGGCTTTGACAGAGAAATATATTCATGTAAATGTGCTTTTCTTGGCATGTGTTAGGCCAGAGCAGGCAAGCTTGAGTAGGTGTTGGCTAGTGAGCTACGCTCTGGAGTGTAAATGGATTAGTGCAGATGAAGCAGGCAGAAGAGCTTAGGCCACAGTTAGAATAAATGCGACAAACAACCATAATCTGCCCAACTGTGATAAGAACATAAAAAAATCATTATGTAGGTATAATCATACGTGTTATCCAAAAAAAATCTCTGCAGCTTAAAATAAAAGCAGTGCCTAAAGGGTTTAGATTTTGCATTTTAAATAAAATAATGCAGTCATCAATGTTTTTCATTTAAGAAATTTGCTTTTCGGGTAATTTATAAGTAGATATGAAATTTGTGAATGTAAATCTGAAAATTGTGAAATTAATCTGTTCCTGAAAATTATGTATCTATGATGATCACAAATTTTAAAATTATTATTATTATTATTATTATTATTATTTTTATTATTATTGTTGTTATTATTATTATTTCTACATTAGGTCTCTGAGCATTTACATTAAACACGACATCCTTACACCTGAGACAAAATATACAAAAGCATTAATGTCACTTAAATACAGCTTTATTTAAAAGAGCAGAAAAATATAAACACATAAATATAAAAAGGCATTAAAGTACATTGTGTTTGAGGGTCCTTGCGGTAAATAAACACAGTATTCTACAAAGTGCGGTCAGACTGAGGTCATTTGAATAATGCCAGCAGAAGAGGCCAAGTGACATCATTCCACTTCTCTTTGAGGTGATTTATCAACAATATTGAATAAAATCTCAATCCACAACAAGCAAAATCGTCCTATTAAAACATTTCAATCAATGTAAATTACATAATAATATTATCATGCATATTCTTTACTAGAATCATTTTCAGTGGAAAAACAGTTTTGATGAATGTAATGAATATGATATAATGCCCAGATTATTAAGACTATAATCAGTAGCACAGATAATCAATAAAAGACGGATATTACAGCGGGGTAGGGGGAGGGGAATCTCAGCTCAGTGCTGTTTTTTGTCTGTTGGCGCAGCCTGCACGCTTTTATATCCTTTTCATTTGAATGAGCCAGAATATTAAGAATTATTTTCTAGCCTTTTTTATTAACCACTGCATGCTTGCGGTATTTATAGTGTAGGATTATTAAAAAAAAGAGCTAGCATACAATAATTGATTATTTCTGTTCCATATTAGAGTCTCAAGCATTATTTTAGATATAATCAATTTCACTGTTAATATAATGTATGTTTATTAATGCTCCCTTAAATGGCTTAATGTAGTAAAAGAGCACATAATAAAGCACTGCAGTATTTTTTAAGCCAGAAAATGTATAAAGCGAATCTCTTGTTTAGTTAAATAAAGCCTTTTACAATTAATTAACATCCCCTCTTAAAACAAACCTATACTTATGCCAGGAAGCAGAAAATATAGTGAATCAGACATATAATTTTTCAGTTGTGTGGGTACCCCAGTGGTAAAAGGCCATAACATGTACTTACAAGCTTTTCCTCCACTCTCTGTTCATTAAAGCACAGCCAAAAGAATGATAATTACAGGGTGATCAAGAGGAGAGCCACTGAAATGTTTTCTTTAGTCTGTCTGAAATGCTAATGTGTCATTTCAATGTGCTTAATGATAATTAACAGTAAATTGGACTGTTTGCTGATTTTAAAAAACCTCCCTGTTAATACGTCCACATTTTATTCCTCTCGGAATAACATATCCTTGTTTTTTTGTTGTTTTTTTTTCTCGCATGCAATTTAAAAATAAGGAAAATATATTCCTGCCACCCCCCCTCCAAAAAAAATCTCATGTATATTTATAAGATTTAGCATGTCAAGTAGATCAAGTAGATCCTATTATGCTGCTTAAATGGATTTTCATGGGTGTTAGACTTTAGAATGCACCATCATATGCGGTGACTGATACATATTCATGATATGTGTGCGGCTACATAGAAAGCAGAGCTCTAGTCAATCTAAGGCTGTGGTAATTGTTTATCTGCTGTGTGTTCCCTTCCACTCACTCTTCCTCTGAGCGCATAAATTGAGCTGTCGTTGGCTTGGTGGATATTTTTTTTGTCAGCCCTCGTGGTGCGGTAGGCTTCCATGTGGAAACCCCACACGATAAATGTCATTTCGAAATCAATTTGCATGAAAAAAGGTGGAGAGGGGAGTGAAGAGTGTGTGGTCCTAAGGACAGATAATAAACGCCGTCGACTATGTGCACTGCCATCTACAGACCTACATAACAACCCTGATTATGCTACTCATTTTACCAATACAAACAGGGATCAGAACATTCCTAGGAATAAAACAAAAAAATGTTTTCTCTGTAAGTTTATGTACAGATAAAAATACAAGGCAGAGTGAACACAGGTGCAGACGGTGATTTAAAATCAATGCAATTTTACATCAAACAGAATTCAGGAATAAGGCTACATGGTGAACAAGCCTCATCTACAGAGACTCAACAACACATATATCGCACACAGAAACACAAGATCTGTCTGCTTTCTTGTTAAGTGACCTGAGTGTGATCTTTGGTAGTATGTGTCTGTGTGTGTGTGTGTGTGTGTGTGTGTGTGTGTGTGTGTGTGTGTGTGTGTGTGTGTGGTGGGCAGGTGGGCTCTCTGGCCTCTGTGCTCTCTCTAGTCCCCTGCCGTCACCGCCGACATGACTCTCCTCGACTACGCGTATTCTTAAGCAATAACAACGTGATCCGTATTATCCACCCAAGAATACCCGTCACCGAAGAGAGTCTTTCTAAGGAGAAAGGAATAGCGGAATCACAAGCATTGTCCTCAGCCGTTTGGCAAACGCCAAGGCCTTTCAAAACAATTGATTGAAGATGATTTGCGGCACAAGGCAAGGCCCCATCAACGGTCTTTCTGCAAACAGAAATCGACATTTTTCAATCCATGCTTGAGAGTACACGTGTGGCAATAGCTTTGTCTTCCAACAGTGCGTGCCTGTCAGACGAAGAGTGTATATTATATAAGCCGCATTAGCGTGGAGGGAGTTGGGGTTGGGGGGTGAGGGGG
>JAOVVG010000047.1:20847723-20859787 GCA_028566375.1 Leptodoras nelsoni | reverse complement strand
GAAACAGGTGTTAGAGTTTATGAAACAGGAGAAGATAGTGAGGTGTGTGTGTGTGTGTGTGTGTGTGTGTGTGTGTGTGTGTGTGTGTGTGTGTGTGTAGAAAAATTTGCAGGTCAGAAGAATCAGGAGGAAGTAATGAAAGGGAAGAAGTGTGAGCTTAGCAGCAACTGATGAGTGCCCAAGTGCCCATTTAGATTTTATTTTAAAATACTAATTTTGCAATGCCATGGTTTGGTTCTGTAAACATCATCACAGAATATGAAAAAGAATGCTCTTCAGACACATTCCTTATATCACACTTCAAACCGATCAGGTATCTTAGCGCCAGGAACGCACATTATCATTTCTAATTAAAAATATTATTTGTATATGTGTATTGATGATGTATCCTGTCTAATTACGGGGGTCAGTATTGTCATTTTTAGTGCAGTTTGCATTGTAGCTTGTGCAACACTGTGGGCACAGCAGCCGCACACCATAAGATGGCAAGTTCATTGGATTGCTATGGAGACACCATAGCAACAAGGATGTTGCTCAGAGATGGGGAAGACAAAGATCCTGTCATTAAGTGTTAGACTTCATTTAGACAGTGGAGGACATTTTTGAGGTTTTAAGAACTGCATCAGAAACATGTCTTGTGGGACATGGGGCACAGCAGGGCTTACTCTTTGGCCTCCAATTATTTGTTGTGTGAAGGCTTTAGACTAGATGCTTCCTCTTTGAAATCAACATTCTGCCTCTTTTTGCAGTAACTGTGCTGTTTAGCATGTTGTGCAGAGGTTGTTCCTCTCTTTATGCACTGAACTGTATCTTCTCATGCATTGTGAGTGGGCATATATATATAGATAATGTGTGTGTGTTTGTATGCAGAACTGGCTTAGTGTTTGCCTGCACCTTCCTGCAACAGCTGGGGATGAAGGAGGTCAGAAGCCTTGGGCCTTTTAATGAGTCTGTAAGCTCAGCTAAGGCTTCACTCACCCCATACTGACAGCTGTGCATATGATCCAGATGTAGCATATCAGTAGCATAAACATTTGCAATCATTACAGATAAGCTGAGACCAAGTTCACCTCTGCAGATGCTTGCATAAAAAACATGCTTTTAGGGCCTAGCACCTGAGTGCTAATCACACTGGTCCTTTTCTTCTATTGGGGTTAGCACATTATTGCAGACCCTCTGCACAAAAATGTTATCTATCTGATTTTAAAAGATGATCTGATCAAGATGATCCATGCAATTGTCCTTTCCATCTCATTTTACATCAGTGCTTCTAGACTTGACTCTCCCTTCTGTCTTGTTCTTGTCAGTCCAGCTTCTTTTGTCTCCCACCCCAGTGTTCCTTCTGAGATCTTAATAAAGTTTTCTTTTTGATGTGTGCCCATGTCACACAGCAAAGTATAACAACACTCCGCTCCACTTGGCAGCTTCTCATCTCCATCAGCTGTCAGTTTGATCATCTCCAGCCTGAGGATGTCGGTGACCCACTGCCCAAAGTCAGTCTCAGAAGCGAGTAAAGCAGCTGCTGCTCAGCTCCCACATACATTTTTGCCCTTAAGATGGTGAAGTGCATGCTGACCTTGAGTTTTCTCATTCTTTTTTGTGTAAAAAATAAATTTTGGTTTGAAGTAATAGATTTTTATTTTACTTTTCTCAGTTGGATGATGAAGGCAATCATTCAGTTCAGGCACTGGCTGACAGCCTTGGCATGTATTCCTTTTCTATCACATTTCTAAGATCACAATCTAAAAAAAACGTGGACTTGCCCACTCACTATGTTAGGACTGATGTGAGATGATGTTGAATGAATTGGAGAGGTCAGCCAACATACTATCTTTTGATCCTGTCCTTTCTGGCAGGTCAGTTGAACATTTTATTTTTACGTTTGGATAAGAGCAAGGAAAAGCTTGTTGTTGTTCTACCTTTAAACACTCTTTTTTTTTTTGCCAGTCACCCCTTGTCGCTTGTTTGTCATTTTAATAAACTCTAACAATTTAGTGTACACTATGTGTTCAAATTGATTGACCTTTTATACCTTATTCAGGCATAAAAAGATTGGTGTTGCATTTATCTGAATTTCATGTGTCAAAATTGCAAATATAACTCTCCTCATTTTTCAGTTCATTTGGCTGCTGCTTTCAATCTTTTATCTGAAGTGCTTTAAAAAGGTCAGAGCTCATCTTCCCCCTTTGCTAAGGTGCAGTCCTGATTAAGTGTTTTGACAGGCAGGTAGTTGCGGTGGGCTTGGTTCACGGCTAATCTGAAGTGGGAGGAAAGTTTGTGGGCTCTGGGGGGGGGACGAGGGTTAGCGATGTTGGTAGGACATTAATCTTGAGTCTGGAAAGTGACACACAAATGACGCAGAGGGCTGCAACCGGCCACAGCCTGGGAATGAAATCGGGTGCTAAATTGGAAGTCGCCGTGTGTCAGCTCTCATGACAGCCTTCAAATAGCTTCTCATTACTCTGCACTTGGAGGGCTACCCAGACAGAAAGTGGCATAGGTGCACAGGCTCGATGCTAATGTCATTATGAATGTGTGTTCTGTTGCAGTGTCTGGCAGTGTGGGAGTCGTTCCTGCTGTCTCAGAGACCTGAGGCCAGGGAAGTGGGCAGAGATGACTCTTAATCCCTCAGCGGCTTTTATCTAAACAGTGAAGACCAAAGACAGGTTTTTACCTTACAATCCCAGTGCTTGAATTGTACAGCAACATACCACTGCCACAGATATCTCAGTCTAAACATAACTGTGCCTTATCAGCAGCCAAACCAAGGACTGTAGTAAACCCGTTATTTCCTACAAGGCTCTGCACAGGATAAGACAAATATTTTGCCAATTTTTTTCGTGGCTTATTAACAGCCTTTGAAAAACCTAAAAGAGGAAAAAATAATAAAGGAACCTAATTAAATTGAGTAGAAACGGTTTATGGCTTTATTATATTTGGATGCCATTAGTCTCTGAGTTTAGTTTTATAATTGTGGTACATTTTGCTTTTATCCAAATCATTAATTTTCTTTTAAGTCTTTCATCACCTGCTGACAAGCCAATGAGAAATTCAGCTCTATAACCTGAACTATTGATTACAAGTGCCTTTTATGGCATTACCTTGCACTATGGATTATTTTATAAAAGCTTTTATTCATCATTCTTTTTTTGTTTACAACATGTTCATGTTTTATAACCATGAAGCCATTTGAAATATAAAAGAAAGTGTGTAAAAAAGTGTGTATCAGCACACATTTGCATATTGTGTAAATTGTGACATAGGGCATGTTTAATTTTAGGTCCATGGTGATGAACTGTAATTGAAGAAAATCATTTAATACTGCTACATATGGCTTTTTTTGTCATCTGATTTCTCCTTTAATTCTGAATGAACAGGCCCCAGAGCTCTGTGATCTTGAAGTAGGTTACTCGCTTGGCTTAATCACATTAAACATTTAACTGCTCCCTTCAAGTAACACTGTGCCCTAAAATTATTGCCTTGATCAGCATTTAATTTGTGCACGTATAGGAGAGAGATGGTGCTTCTCCCTATGGTTTGAAATTCAGGCAGGATTACTGCATGCCACATGCAGTCTGAGCACTCATTTCATTTACAAGCTGAGACACCAGATACGGACTGCTCTTTCTGGACTGGAACATTAATGTTACATGGAATATTAATGGACCATTAATAAGCTCTCATTGTATACCCTGTAACCTGTATTTTATTTTATTTTTCCAGTGACTTGCCTTGTCACCTGACAAAAAAAAATTCCCGTCACTACAATTCATGCACTTGATGCCTTTTAGAGCAGTGATTCCCAAACCAGACAGTGCACATATTTGCTCCATGCCTGTGCTTTGTGAAATGGAATTGATCAAACGTCTGGACTGTTTCAGAGGACTGCTTTGAGAACTACAATATGAGGACAAAACCGTTTTACTCCTTTTCATTGGCAATAAAAACACATAACAAATTGTGCCAAAATCAACTCCCGTCTTCTGAGACCAAACATCCAGAACTCCACTGCTGACTGATTTGTAATCAAGACAGTCAAATATACAAACCCCATTTCCAGAAAGGTTGGGACACACTCCAAAAAAGAATAAAAACTGAAATCTGTAATTTGTCCTTTAGTCTATTAAATAAAGCTTCAAGTAAGTTAACAGATTCCAGTTTTATTGCATTTTTAGAAAGTGTCCCAACTTTTCTGGAAATGGGGTTTGTACATTCATGTGCTGTGTGCCTTTTCTTAAGCTGTGACTTGCTGGGAGAATTTATAGTCACAGTATGAGATGAAATATCAGATGGCATAGGGTAATACTAACAGGACTCTCAAGAACTTTTTAATGGAAAACAATGCACAAAACATTATTTATTGTTTGTGCTGAGAGTGAAAAGTTCTAATATGTGGATTCCTCCCTGTATATGATAAATTTATAGCCATGAGCTTCTGTGGAATAAGTTCTGATTTTGCGGCTGTCTAGGCACTTTGAATTTGTAGATCAAGGTAAAGATTTATCCAGTAAAATACCCTGCAAAAAAATGACAAATCACTTTGATATAAATTTTGAATAGAATTTCGAAACTTTTAGATGTTGCTACATAACCAGATTTTTAAAATACCGCTTTTGAGTAATTTGTCTTCACACTATTGAGAGTGAAAGGTCAGAAAAGAATTTGAGACCTTTTATTTTTTCTAAAAATTACAGAACCAACATATTGGACTTTCATGCCATATAATTACACTTATGCTGACTTTTTGCACTCTGTAATTCTACTGTTGAGTGAGATAATTATAGTTCTGTGCGACACGTTCTGGTGCTTAATATTTGTTCAATAAACATTCACTAGAAAGTGCATTACATGAATTAGAGGAGGACAGAGGCCTTCTCATTCAATCCCACTTTGGTTAAATACAGTATTTGCCAGTCTGCATGTACACATAGTGACTAGCTTTTGCTGAGTCATAATGTGAAAAAGACACAGGAAAGGAAAAAACAGTGGAGCGTTTATTCGCATGCTGTCATTAACACCAGCTGCTTCTAGGCTGAAGAACTGGAACTTAGTGCTGAGGAGGTGTTGAGTGGAATACACACTGCAGGTAAAAGCTGTTACTGTCACAATCCAAACCCCATCGTGGTTTAATAATGATGCTGTGAACTGGAGTAGTTCTTGCAAGTTTATAACAAGCTGTACCAAAAATAGATGGATGTGAATGTTGGGTCTCTATACGAGCAAATTGCTTGCAAAAGCATTTACACAAGAAATTTTATATTAATTAAAACCTGGTAAGTTAAAACCACATCCTACAAGAGTTCATAATTTTATATATGGACTACACCGAATAGTTTCAATTACTTATATTTTCAAATGCACACACTTGTAATGAAAATTATGTAAGATAATCAGCTATGTTTTGTAAATAAAAAAAACATTTACACAATTTGGGCGACACGGTGGCTCGGTGGGTAGCACTGTTGCCTCACAGCAAGAAGGTCCCGGATTCAATCCCCGGGTAGGGCGGTCTGGGTCCTTTCTCTGTGGAGTCTGCACATCCTCCCCGTGTCCGCGTGGGTTTACTCTGGGTACTCTGGTTTTCTCCCACAGTCCAAAGACATGCATGTTAGGTTGATTGATGTCTCTAAAGTGGCCCGAGTGTGTGCATGAGTGTGTGCCCAATGACGGATTGGTGCCCTGTCTAGGGTTGTTCCTGCCTTGTGCCCTATGTGGCCAGCTAGGCACCGACTCCCCCGTGACCCTGAAAAGGAATAAGCGGCCAAGAAGATGAATGAATGAATGGATTTACACAACTTTATTAAAAGAATAACGCTTTTCAAAAGAGACTGACACATTGCAGACATAGTTTAAAGACTGTATGGGAAATTTAGAAACGCATAGTAAAGCTTTGAGTGACTCAGACACGAGGGCTTTACACTACAGCACAGAAACACCTTTATAGTTTCTGTTTACAAGCAGAACCTGTTTCCCAGACCTCTCCCTGTTTTCCTCACCTTATGCATCTAAGGAAGTGTTGCCAAGTACCTTGCTACTGTTGTATGTCTCAGTATGCTGTATGAATGGAATTCAGCACACACTCCGGTCAAGACCTCCGCGTATTGTAAAGGCTCAGCATGGCACTAAAATGAAATATGGTTTCTGCTGAAAATAAATCAAGGAAGAAAAGGTAGGCTGATTGTTATATGTTCGATTATCAGCATGCTTTCGTACGTAAAATCTGTATTGACCTACTGTATTTCTTTCAGTTTCACATCCACATCCAGACGTCCATTTGTTACTTTGTTTTGGACGTATATTTACCTCGAAACTGCAAACACAAGTGGTCCACTTTTAGACTTGAATTGACACCATTGATTTTGTAGTTCTTATTACATTGCATGTTTAATTACGTCACTGGACTGTAAAGACATACTGGATCTCGGCTCATCTGTAAGCAGGAGTAAGAAGAATGAGGCTCAGGCAGACCAGAGGCTGATCTCTGACCTGTGAAAATAAGGGGTAATGAACAGGCCTCATCAGAATTTGTCTTCCCCCCTTTTGAGCTCTCAGATGCTCTAGAAAGCTGTCTGTGAGTTCAGTGACTGTGTCTGCCTTCATTTTCCTCCCAGTGATTCTGCCTCAAAGCTATCATAGAATAAAGGGCTGCAAAAAGCCCACTGTGGCAACTCATCATGACAGAATTTCTGTAATACACAAAACTAAATTGGAGCTGAGAGAGCAAAATCCAAATGCTTGAGGCCAGGCTTGTTACCGTGGTTGTTGTCTTAAATAAAACTTTTGTGTAATTCTGGTATATGTGAATGCAGAATCATGTAGAGGAATAATCTGATTAGTGAAACATTTATCACAGGAATGATTACAGCCCTTTCAGGACTCTCAGGAAGTGCAGAGTGAGAGGTTTCATGAGCTGTACAACAAATGGACATTGATTTTGCTCACAGAAAACTTGATGTTCAGTTCATTTCACAGCTTTCCACCATGGTTCATGGTCTATAATGCCATTGTGTGTCTAAGTACCGTCCTTTTCATGGCTGTTACCAAAACGACTGTATCCATCAGACACTGGTATCTCCACTGAACACAGTGAAGTTGGTTAAAGATGGTGCAGAATGTCTTGTATTTCCCATAATGAACACAGCACACAGCCTGACGTGCTAATGGAAACATATTTTACTCGCTTAAAGTAATATGCATTTAATGAATTTTAGACTTGATCCACAGAAGGTCTTAGTGCATTTTTATTACACAAGATATTATCTTACAGTCTAAAATTTGCTTTTTCAAGTCTTAGGCAGCATTATCAAAAGGCTTGAAGCACTCTAATAAGTGCATTCAGAACATGTCTTTCTTTCTACCCATTTGTTGCTGATATATCACCAGGAAGGATGAAAAGAGAGAGCTGTACAGTTGCTGGGAAAGCTCTGGTGCAGACAATGGACCGAATGGTAAGCAATCAAATCCATTCAGTCAATTCAACACATCTAACAGTAAACATGCTAAAAGCCAGAATGCCACAAAATAATGAAGAGAAAAACACCAGCAAATTAAATTCAATTTGCTCACCAATACATGGCCCTAATGCCTGCTCAGAGTTGCAGACAGATTCTGAGTGATGTTTTCTTCCATTCTTTTCTTAATTATGATTTAGCTCAAGCAGTAGGACAGGATATAGAATCAGGACCTGAATTACTGCCACCTTTGATAAAGATGGGGTTATGATATAAACGTTTCTAGTCAATTTAATCTCACACTGAAAATAATACAGTGTCTTGAATAAGTATTCCCCCCCTTGAATGTTTCCATATTTTGTAGTCTTACAACTTCAAGTAAAATGTACCAAACTGGAATTATACTGTATGCTATGAATCACAAAACACAAAAATGACTATTGATGTGTGGGAAAAGTAATATAGTTTGAAAATAATTTACAAGTGAAAAATGTTAGTGATTGCACACATACTCACTTCCACTGCCATTTACATTTATGGCATTTGTCAGACACCCTCATCCAGAGTAACTTACATTTATCGCATTACTTACATATATGCAACTGAGCAATTGAGGGTTGGGGGCCTTGCTCAGGGGCCTGGCAGTGGCAGATTGGTGGTCCCGGGGCTTGAAGTCCTGATCTTCTATTCAGTAACCCAACACCTTAACCACTGAGCCACCCCTGCCCCATAAAATAATATAAAACCCTAAATTAGTTCTGATGCAGCCAGTTGCTATCAGAAGTCACGTAAACCATTGACTGGATTATGTGAGTAATTACAGTGTCACATGATCTCTGTATAGCTGTCCCTGTTTCTGGAAGGCCCCAGAATCTGTTAGACAATATACCTTAACAAACAGTATCGTGGAGACAAAGAGCTACTCAAACAAGTGCAGGACCAAGTTTTGGAAAAGTAGCAACAAGGGTTTGTTTATAAAAAACATGCCAAAATATGAACCTCAATATTAAATCCATTATTAAAATATGGAAAGAATATGGCACAACCCTGACTCTGCCCAATGGAGGCAATCCATTAAAAGTCCATAAAAGAATAAGGAAGATTGTTTGTCAGAAAAGCAGCCAAGAGGCCATGGGTAACTCTCATGTTGATGCTCCCACCACCATGCTTCAAAGCGGTGATGGTGTTCTCAGAGCGATGGGTTTCTACCAAATATAGAGCCAAGGCGTTAATGTTGGTCTCAATCTGGGTCTCATCAGTAATTTCACAACAAATTGAATGATAAAAAGTGTTCGTATCAAAGGTCTAGAATGATGTTTGCAGTACAAAATTGTCATCCGGATTAACAAGGTTACTACAAAAGGTAGCCATTTGAATAAGATTTGAATCACAAATGGCTTCTCCTGTTGCGATTTAAACATCGGTGCATTGTTTGGTGCAGGTTTTATTGATAGTCAGTGCTCTAATTACACTGTTCCTTCACCTGCTGCCATGCTGAATTCCATGCTAATATCAAGAAGTATCCATGCAAGACACACCGAGGTGTGGCTGATTCCCAAATGTTCAAGGAACAAGCCTGGGAACAAGCAAGAGCATGTTAGTCGCATGCATGACAAGACATACAGCATAGACACAAGTCTGAATTATTTTAAAGCAGAATTACGCTCCATCTACCTGTGGCTCAGTGGCATTTGGGAGTAATGCATGGCGTCCTGTCCCTGTGTGTCACGCAGGGCTAATATTGTGGAAGAGAGCCAGAGAGTAAGTCATCGATCAGAGCCGGTCCACGGCAGCTTTAGCTCTGACATTTATAGTGGGAGCCTGTGATTAATCATCAGCTTAACAAGGCCAGGGACTCTCAGCATCCCTAATGTAGTTGCTTGAACACACTCGCACCACACACAAACAAGCTGGCCGCAACGGAGAGAGAAGGGAGTGTGAGAAATATTAATTTGCTTTCCCAAAGCTGATTTCTTTTGTTTTTAAATCTAGATACATTGGAGCAACATGGATGATTAGTTTAGGGAAAGTGCAAAACTTTTAATTGTTGCCAGAAAACATCACTGCCTACTCACTCATCACACAATTATTCACTGAGTGTGTTAAATGTCAATATTCATGCTTGGTATTCAATTCAGGTGTAGACCTGCCCATAGAGGCTTTAATGATTCAAACAATTCTTTCATTCCTTTTGCTCTCAGTTAACATGAGCAAATTCTCTCACTGCAGATGATAATGCATTTCATGGCTGGCAGAAGTCTAAACAGCAAGAGAAATGCAGATATTTGGATGAAAGGAACATTGTGGTATCGCCTCATTTATTAACTGTTAAGTCTTGGTTCTCCGGCTCAGAGGGGAATGATGCGGCAGGAAAATCATGCCCAAGATGTGACACATCTCAAGATAATATTCCCTCTAATAAATCTTCTGTGGCTCTCCCAGCAAGGCCAAATGATTTAAGCACTTCAGACATGGAACGTTTCCAAATAAACACCATGTCCATGCACTCAATGACCCATAAACAAACTGTCATTCATAGCCCCAGTCCAAGCATCTTAGAGCTAAAACGGAGTCAGCCATTGGTACAATGGGCTTCTGCCACTCATGAGCAGACATATGAGGAACCAGTGCCCTGGCGATGTAAAGGATTTGCTCCAGTGAACCATGACGTAAAACCTGCTGAACCTGTGCATCTCTGTAAATGGCCTGCTGCCAAGACACTGGATTGGTGCCATGAGAGCCTGGCTAGACTGGCGCATCTGGGGGTGCAGTCACCCAAAAAAGCACTGCCTGCTTGCAGACGCAGGCCAGTGATCCAGAGGCCAGTTATGGGTCAGGTGCATAACCGACACGTGGAGAAAAGCTGCTCGACATCAGCATCCAAAGGTCTGCTCAATGAAGATGGCACAAAACCAGCTACACTAGGAGACCCATGTAACCAAGCCGTGTATAGCTGTTTCTGGAGTGCAGTGCAAGCAGAAGCAGAAGGAAGTGGCAAGGAAATAAACCAACAAAACAGCGGTCATAAAGTTCACAGAAACAATGTGAGCTGGTTGTCGGTAAGCAGCCATTTTCTCCCTTTCTCCATCATTTATGTCACGGCGCATTTATAACCTAGCCACGGTATCAGTCAGATGTACAAGCATCATTTAGATAATGCCATCTTTAGGAGGAAAAAAGTTCCAAACATTTGTCCAACATTAGGTTTGTAGTAGGGGTTGGCAATATGGCTAAATATGTCACAAAATTCAAAGCTTTTCATGATCCTCAATCACCATAAGCATCACAATATTCCGAGGTGCTAAAAGTGCCAGCAGGATAGTAACACCACATTAAAAAAGCTCTAAAAACCCCTGGGCTTAACAAGAAGAATTAACAAGAAGATATAATGAGCATTTAGTAGATCTTAATAAGCAGTCAGTTACTTGTAACTCCATTAAGTATGTGCTTACTAGAGCCATAATACTCCTAGAAAAAAAATGTATCATATAATTTATTGTGATATGAATATAACCAGCAGATAAATACAAGTACTGAGTACAGAGGATTTATATAGCCTTATAGCTCAGGAAAAATTTTTTTAGAACTATTTATAGATTAAAGCATTTGAGTGAGCCTTGTGCCGTTAATTAATGATTTCTATATTTGACATTTCTGAAGATGGGGATAATTAACAGCACCAGTAGCAACCAGGCGTGTGTCACAGTAGCAAACAATGCAATGGTTGCGAAGTGCAAATCAGGATAAGGAAACACTGTTTCTGGAGATTCTGAGATACTTGTGTAACCTCAAGAAGACAATGGCCTTTGTTATGTAGTTGCATAGAAACAAGGACAGATCTGAATGCACGGATAGACGGATCTGCACATGATTCATTGCAGGGAAGCTGAGCTGGAAGGGCTTGAGGTCACTGCAAATGTAGATATAATATATGCTCTTTCATAGTGAAGCTGTTTAAGACCATAATTAGGTGCAAACCTGAATAATTTCTCATCATCAGGTATAAATAACTTGAATAGGTCAGCTGTTGTGCTTTGTATTAATTAACAGATTAAATAAAGCTTACTCAGCAAATTCGCATCCTAAACAAACAAAGAGCAAAAAGCTGACAAATTAAATGAGCCCTGAAATGACTGTTAGTGTTTGTATAAAATAATAACCTAAAAAAAAACCCTTACATCTTTAAATAGTGCATTATAATTTGTCTTTTACATAAATGCACCTGTTACTGAACTGCAGGACTAACGAGCTGATAAAGTTCCATGTCTGTACCTCTGTAAAGAAATTAGCAAAGTCTCATTAGACACTAAACTACCTACATTTTAGTGTAAAGTTCTCTTGCATACAATTGTACATACATGTTTGTGCTGATATTTGCTCTTTATTATTTAGACTACTTACTATTAAGTGCTGTAGTTATTGATGATACTGACAATGATTATTTAAGTCTGATCCAAGAAGGATTTTGAGGGCGAGCTTTTACTCAACATTACATGCGCTTTAAGCAGATATGAATTTGACCATACAGACAGACCAAAGCAAAACTGTGCTCTTACCCTGCTAATTGAACCTTCACACTCTGCTCTTACTGGTGCAATGTGCAATTAATGAAG
>JAOVVG010000047.1:20826363-20843050 GCA_028566375.1 Leptodoras nelsoni | reverse complement strand
CAATGTAAATAGTCATGAAAATTAAGAAAACGCATTGAATGAGAAGGTGTGTCCAAACTTTTGGCCTGTACTGTACAATGAATGTGTTATTTATGATGCACATAGGTATAGCTACTGTATATGCAAATGACAGATCAATTCTACACATTCTGAACTGTTCTGCTCAATGTCCATTTGCATAAAGAAATGCCTGCAAATCTCCAAATATGATAAACAATGGATCATATTAAAAGGAGGCGAACTTCACTGACATCACAAGTACAGATGTTGCAAATTGTATATTTGGCTCATTATTGTTGTTTATTCTTCTGTATTTTGAACTATAGTGTATTATACTTATCCTTATCCCTATAGTGTATTATGGGTTAGGACCCATTTCTAATCTCTCACTGAAGCACTGGCCATTACTAAACACTCAAGAAAAGATAGAAACTAAGCACATGCACAGGCCAAATGAAACTGACTTTGGGAAGGCCATTCTAAAAGCTTGTCATGTCAGCCTGCTTTATCCATTCCACAACCAGCTTTGATGTGTTTGGAGTCATTGTCCTGTCGGAACACCCCGTTGTGTCTAGCTGACGGTTTGTGATGCAAAACTCGGTCTTCCTTCGCTATTATTCCATATACTTTGTGCAATGTACCAGTTCCACTGCAAAAGCATGATGCTACCACCACCAGACAAAGTTTCAAGTGAGAAATTTAGTTAGTACTCAGTTTAAAAACAGGCAAAAACATACAGGTGAAGTCAGAAGTTTAAATACACTTAGGTTAAAGTCAAAGTTAAAACTCATATTTATCCCCTCCACAGATTCCAAGTCAAAATACTATAGCCAATATTCTGTATAACAAGTTGATTAGGATATCGACTTTATACATGACACAAGCAAATTTTTCAATAAGCGTTTATAAAAGATAATTTCACTTATTATTCACTATATCAAAATTCCAGTGGGTCAAAGGTTTACACACCCAATTTAAAGTGTGCCTGTGCCTTTAAAGCGCTTGGAAAATTCCAGAAAACTACACTGATCAGCCATAACATTAAAACCATCTCCTTGTATCTACACTCTGTCCATTTTATCAGCTCCACTGACCAAACAAGTGCACTCTGTAGTTTTACAGACAGAGACTGTAGTCCAAAGGTCCACCGCAGAGCAGGTAGCATCCTGTGACCACTGATGAAGGACTAGAGGATGACTAACTCAAACTGTGCAGCAACAGATGCGTTACTGGCTTTGACTTTACATCTACAAGGTGGCACAACTAGGTTGGTGTGTCTAATAGAGTGGACAGTGAGTGGACACAGTTTAAAAACTTCAGCAGCACTGCAGTGTCTGATTCAGTCATACCAGCACAGCACACACTAACACACCACCACCACATCAGGGTCACTGCAGTGCTGACAATCATCCACCACCCAAATAATACCTGCTCTGTAGTGGTCCTGTGGGGGTCCTGACCACTGAAGAACAGCATAAAAGGGGGCTAACAAAGTCTGCAGAAAAACAGATGGACTACAGTCTCTATCTGTAAAACTACAAAGTGCACCTGTATGGTCAGTGGAGCTGATCAAAGTGAAAAGAGTTTAGATACAAGAAGGTTTTAATGTTATGCCTGATTGGTGTATGTCATGGCTTTAGAAGCTTCTGATAGGCTAACTGACATAATCAAGGTCTACTTGCCTCTTTGCTTGACATCCTGGGAAAATCAAAAGAAATCAGCTAAGACAGTAGAAAAAGAATTGTGGAGCTCCACAAGTTTGGTACATCCTTGGGAGCAATTTCCAAACGCCTGAAGGAACTATGTTCATCTGTTCAAACAATCATATGCAAGTTTAAACACCATGGGACAACACAGCCATCATACCATTCAGGAAGGAGACATGTTCTTAACAACCACACTATGTCACAGTTTCTTTTTTCACAAGTCATCAGACTTCTCAATAGCCAGTGACTGGACTAAACACAACACCTCAAACTAGACCAAACACACATACAACATACACACACTCGAATCCGAACTTTGCACAAACCAGTTTACTGATGCTACTGTTCTAATGTTTACAGTTATCTGCAGTGCAAAATAATAGCAGTGTAACATCACTAATGTGTTTAATCACTGATTTTGGCAGAAAAGATACAACATGGGAAAAAAATTCATGACAACCAATACAATCATGTCATAGAGTTAAGACATGCAAGCTGCAAATTGGGTGTAATTGACTCATTTAATGAAAGGAGCATGTTCGAATTAATAGCAATGTAGAGTTCAATTAGTGAGGTCATTCATTCTGTGGAGAAACAGGTGTCAATTATGGCCCTTGTTTAAAGAAGGAAATGCTTTACTTGCTGGTTTTAGCCCTTGCTCAGTGAGTAAAATGGGTCGTTCCACTGAAGGAAAAAGAACTTTGATCAAGAAGTTGACTGGAGAGGGGAGAACATATAAAGAATTGCAGAAAATAATTGGCTGCTCAGCTAAAATTTTTTGGTCTGATCAACAAAAAAAATTTAACTATGGAAGAAAAAGGGGAAAGCTTGCAAGTCCCAACCATGAAACATGGGGGTGGCAGCATCATGTTATGGATGTACTTTGCTGCAGGAAGGACTGGTGCACTTCACAAAATAGATGGCATTATAAGGAAGATAAACTATGTTGATATATTGAAGTAACATCTCAAGACATCAGTCAGGATGTTGGTGCAAATGGGTCTATCAAATGGACAATTACCCTAAGCATACTTCTAACATTGTGACAAAATGGCCTAAGGACAAGAAAGTGAAGGTAATGGAGTGGGCATCACAAAGTCCTGACCTCAATCCCATAGAAAATTTATGGGCAAAACTGAAAAAACATGTGTGAGCACAGAGGCCTACAAACCTGCCTCAGTTACATCAGTTCTGCCAGGAGGAACAGGCTACAATTCCAGCAACCTACTGTGAGAATCTAGTGGAAGGCTACCTGTGTGGCTTTAAACAATTGAAACAATTTGTCTTTACACAACTTAAAGGCAATGCTACCAAATACTAATGTGATAAAAGAAATGAAAGTTGAAATAAATGATTCCATCTTGTATTATTCTGACATTTCACATTCTTAAATTACAGTAGTGTGACCTAAGTGAAATGAGTTTTATTTCATATGGCTAAGGCGTATGTAAGTGCATGACTTCAACTGAAGAACTATGTGATTATGACTGGACCACTGTTCATGGATAGTTTTGTACTCCCATATACAACATTGAGATACAAGCACTTATCTTTAGAGTGGACAGATTTAAGGTATTCAGTGATATTTTGTGTCAAACTACAGAAAGGCAACACTACACTACACTCTGTCTGCTAACCGTCCTACATTAAGTTCATCTGTACTATAGCTTGTGACAGCAGCCTGAGCTAAGGGATGTTTTTGTCAAGAGCTGAGCAGAATTAGGTACATCACTGTCCTCCAATGTCCTCTCTCATATGCTATTCATCTGTGTGTGCTTTGTCACGAAAGACAAATATCTCTGATAAGCATCTCTTCAACCTTGAAAGAACAAAAGAAAAGTCATTAGTATTACTTTATTTAAAGTATTACTTTAAGTATCATGCTACACAATCCAACCCATGCATTTCAGCAAGAAGAATGAGAATAAAAATCTGCAAAGCAAACAGAGAAAAAATAACTATATCAACATAGCAATCTGGGATTTAAACAGCAAGTTGTTTCTTGCACATGTTCTTCCTGTAACTAGTGTAAAATGTGTCCGTGGTGTAATAAGCCTGTTACCAGGAGCTGGGAGGTCAGTGGTTTGACTGCAGCATGTGGTTTAATTGATAGCTAAATGCTTGGGCTAAATCAGTACACAGATCAGCCATGGAGGACAGCTGTGCCTGGGGAGTTAAATTCACACTAAGCTATCTGGGGAAATTGGATATTTTGAAATGTATTATATCAACTTCTCTTTTGCTTTGGCAGGGTGAATCATAGGTTCTAATAAAGTTATGGTGGAAACAAAGATTTATTACCAGATTTGCCCATTAAGAGATGGTAAAACAATTCTTGAGCTCAAGACACATGACAAAGAAATTTGAATATGGCTCGTGGATGATCGACCTCCATTAGCTGACTAGACCTTTGACTCAAATTATGCTCTCAAAAAAAATCAGACCAATCATTTCAGGTTTGTAGCCACACTAATGTAAAAGGACAGCGATGTTACAATCCAAGTTCAAGGCAGACAATTAGAATCAGTCTGTCTGCTTTGAATGAAGGGAGGACAGTGAAAAACAGTCTGTATAGGACAGGATGAATCAGCAAGCGGGGCCAAACACTCTGGATACAGGCTTAATATAAGCAGGCCATTTGTTTATTCATGTTAAATGCATGAGATCAGGTTTAAACAGGGATTTAATAACAGTGAGGTGTATTCCAGAGGCTTGGCACGCGCCGCTCACACAGGTGCTCCTACGTTTATTATTGCCTTGTGCTCTGCAGGTGGTTGAAGTGGCTTCTTTTGCCTGCGATCCAGTCAAAGAAGCTCAGGAGGCGCGTTTTCAGAGAGCGGTGCGTCAATGCCTCCTCCTCCACTCTTAGCTCGGCTATCTGAGCGACGGCCGTATGTGCAACACACACAAACACATACACACAGAGACGCCCAGCAGACGAGCCAGCCATTGAGAGATTATTTCGATTATTCAGGGTTTAACATTCAGCAATGTTATAAGTGTGACTATTTTTTGGGTCAAACATTCATGGCAGCAGAAATGAGAGCACAGGTGTGTGTGTGTTAGTGTAGGTAAATGCAGCTATGTTGTACCTGGGAGGCGATGTACTTTTCAAGCGGACTCTCCAACCTGGGCGAGCCCATCATATCTTCCTGCTGGGGGTCTTCACTTAACAGCTGGCTTCCTTTGAAATTATGGACCACACACACAACCTGGAACAGTGTAAACCAGCCATATGTCACTTGTCACACTTTCTAAAATACCTATATTTGGGAAAAAAAGTGGCAGACCTTTGAGCAAATTGAGCTGGAAGTGAGGAGGGAAGCCAATGGCACCAAACACGCAATAGCTCTGATAATGCAGAACACAATCTTTTTTAGACTTTTCTCTTAATTGGGAAAGTTATGACCTGAACCACAATTTAATCAGCACAACACGGCTTCATGCTCCCCCCCGACTCTTGATACAGAAATGAAAAATACAGACATTATTCTAAAAACAATAAAGCATTAGTTAGTAATATTCTCCAATATGGATATACACTGGAAGTAAACAGATGATGGAAATCTGGCAGAACACTTAAGCAACAGTGTATTTTTGTGATAAAAATAGCTATATTTGTCACTATGACATTAATAATCAGAATTTACTGTAGATCCATCCAGTTTCATCTGATTTTTGCAGACTGTCTGACGATCTTTATTTTTATATTATTTATATAACTGCCACCGAGATGCCACTGAAAGAAAAGCACGCCCACTGTCTGATCACTTCTGACACAACCTGGCCTCTGATAAACTAATTACTGTCAATCAAATATTAATAGAAGAGTTCTGAGTTTGGCAAGTCTTTAAAATAGACACAGGCTTTGGAAAATTTCACAGATTCCGTCTCTTATGAAAAGTGGTGAAAATCACTGAAGACACAATGAAAGGCGTGTGTGAACGATTTATATAATCTCTCCTCCAAATGATACCATCTTGCATTCTTGAGTTCCCTAAAGGCCCTGCAGTAAATTGATGGGTGCCAGGCTGACTAAGCAGCTCCTCCACACTGTCACCCTGTATCTCTAAAATCTCTTGGCTCTCAGACTTCTTTACAGCCTGTTTAGTTAAGCTCTGTGTTTTACTGGTGCACATCTCTTCATCCCACAACATGCAGATTCAATCAGCCTGTGCACATTAATCACTTTATGGTGGTTTTTCCTTTCTTTTGTTGCCTGTCTATATATGCAGTATATCAACGCACTTATACACCACTGTGCACCACTGATGCACCAAAACATGACATTTAGACATTTGGGTAATAAAAAATTATTGAGACACCTGAATACATTCTATGATATACACCGACTAGCCATAACATTAAAACCACCTGTCTAATATAGGACCCTATAAAATCCACTTTATTTTTTGCCAAATTCTGTGGGGGTTTTTTTAGATTTTTTTGAGATTCAGTTTTTGTTATTGAAGTATTTCATCAGTAAATCATTTTATCATTAAATCTTATGTCCAATAAAAAATTTACTTAGGTCATAGGCTACTGTGCTTTTATGCATTTTTTTATCTGTCTAGGTGAAAGACCTATGTTGTAATAGGGTAGGGCCGCACTAATATTTTGCAGGTCCTTCTTGTGCTGCCAAAACAGCTCTGAGCCATCAAGGCATGAACTCCACAAGACCTCTGATGGTCTGCTGTGGTATCTGGCACCAAGACATTAGCAGCAAATCCTTTAAGTCCTGAAAGCTGCGAGGTAGGGCCTTTATGGATTGGATTTGTTTGTCCAGCACATCCCACTGATGCTCGATTGGACTAAGATCTGGGGAATTTTAGGCCAAGGCAACACATCAAACTCATTGTTGTGTTCCTCAAACCATTCCTAATCATTTTTGCTTTGTGGCAGGGCGCATTATCCTGCATCAGGAAATACCATTTCCATGAAGGGGTGTTCTTGGTCTGGAACAATGTTTAGGTAGGTTGTACTTGTCAAATTAACATCCACATGAATGCCAGAACCCAAAGTTTTCCAGCCAAACATTTCCCAGAACATCACACTGCTTCTGCTGGTTCGCCTTCTTCCCATAGTGCATCCTGGTGCCAACTCGTCCCCTATTTTCTTCTAGAAATTATACGGACAAGCCTGTATGCCTGAAGGCAAATTGTGGCCAAATAATAAAGCGTGAATATGTTCCAAATATATTCCTGAAATGCTCAAGTCTGAAAGGTGCTTCAGCACAAAACTGAACTGCTTGCAGAACCAGTGATAATTTGACCAAATCACAAACTTACATAAATCATTCCAGTCCAGGCTTATCTAGAAAGGGCTGATGTGGGTACAGGTTTTCATTCCAACCAAGCAGAAGCCACAGGTCATATTCTATTACAAGGCAAAATCAATTTATTAAACAGGTGGAATCACATGTGGCTCCTGCTTCACTGGAAATGAAATAAATTACCTGCACCCACACCAAACCTTTGTAGATAAGATTAGACATACAGCAACAGATATACACATCACACATGGTGGTGTATGCAGCACGTTGAAGACCTGAAAGCTTGTAATTAAATTCTGAAAATCTGTAAGGCTAAATGAGGACTGATCATCAGCTCACTTTTCCATCTTTTTTCCATCTACAAAGTTGTAATTCACTGACTGGTCCTATAGATCAGTATAAGTACAACATCCAGAACAAGCTAGGCAACATAAAACCTTACCTAGTCTAGCTGTATAAGTAAGATCTATTTAGGGTGAGAGAGAAATAGCTGTATACAGCTGAAGGTTTAACAGCCTGAAGGTTTAACCCGAGTGCATTCTATAAGTTTGTATAGACCAGACACCAGCTTGGAGGAGTCACCAGTTCTAACTCAGCTCAGTCATAAATAGTAACCAAAGGATACAGTGTTCACAGTGAGGGTCAACGTAGCACCCTGCTGCTCAGAGCACAAGTGATACATGCAGAAAGAACACAGTCATGGCTGCTGCTGCATTTATCTCCCACTATAACACAATTCTACAAGTTCTGAGAGCTCAGAAAGAGCTCTAACAAGACATGTTTCACCTGCACAATAACACATCCACAGACTGATGCTGGAATTGGAGAAAAAAAATCCATCTCCCTGCTTGCTGCATCTGAAACACATAACTGGCATTGTGGCATGTTTGACTAGAGAGAGAGAGAGAGACTTGGGTGAACCAGCATGACCTACATTATCCAGAATGAGACCTTCACCTGGTGTGTTTACTGTGTGTGCTGCACTTTAATCTGTTTATGTATGTTCATATGTACAATATATCACATAACCAATAAAAAGTTGCTATTGGGAGCTCATAGTCATAATGCTCAGTTCCACTAAGAAATTCATCACTTCTGTTCAATTTAGTCAATTCACCTGCATGCATGTTTGCACAGTGGGAGGAAACTGACTGGACGACCCTAAGGAAACCTGTGCAAACACAGGGAGAACGTGCAGAACTCCACTCCAACCCAAGCTCAGGATCAATCTGGTGGTCTGTGAGCTGTACCATGGAAACACTATCAGCTGTACTGATATTAGTTTGAGCCTTTATAGATTGTCTGAATTTAGATTTCTGAATAATATCCTTGGCTGTCAATCAACACTAACAGGTTGGACATGTTCACTGATTGGTCTGCTAGTGCTTCTCTAACACAGACTTCTTGCTGAACTTAAATGAGTCACAAGGTGTGATGTTTAGCAGAACAAAGAGACAGTGATGATTTAACAACAGCTTCTATTTTGAGCCATTTAACAGATTTATTTTTAAACAGCTGCCACATAATTAAGCTACATCACACGAAAGGGAGTGCTGTTATACTGAATATTAGCACGGCTGCGATTCAGTTGTGGATAATCACAGCTGTGCTGATGCACAAACATGACCTTGATTGTGATACTGCTTTTATACCATAGTTCTACAAGCACCATTGGTTTATTAACAATAAGAAGTGACAACGGATTACGATTTTTGTACAAGACACATACTTCTGCAACTGGACTAAGACTAGACTGTTGCCAAGCAACACAAACATTTTCGTGCACACTATCTTGCTACTCTGTCCAGGTCTACACATTACTGCAGGAATACATTTATAATAACTTTAATAAATGAATTGAAATTCATCTGAGTTAAGTGTTAACATTACACAAAAGTCATGAGACAAATGAA
This sequence comes from Leptodoras nelsoni, assembly GCA_028566375.1. Lineage (NCBI taxonomy): Eukaryota > Metazoa > Chordata > Actinopteri > Siluriformes > Doradidae > Leptodoras > Leptodoras nelsoni. Next base: position 20,834,159 of record JAOVVG010000047.1, on the reverse strand, counting down.
AGGCAGCTCCTTACCAGAAAGGTGGCAATGGCCACTCCGATAATAAAGCCAGCGATTACATCGGACCAGTGGTTGCGATACTCTGCAACCCTGTTTATACCCGTCAGGAAGGCCAGGCACATCAGCCCCAGAGACATGACCGGCTTGGCCAACCGAGTCCCTTTGGCTTTCACCGAGCAAGTGATGTACATCTGAAACGAGAGGAAAGGAGGAAGGATCCAAGCTTACATCAGCTTAAATCTTCATCTCAAGTGGACAATCAATTGCTGTGTAGAGCATTAACCTGGATTAGTTCAGCTTTAGTGCCCCTGAGAGAGGACACGTTGTGTTGTATCTGTCAGAGAAACAATACCACAACTGGGAGCTACAAACCTGCAGGCACTGTTTTGTTGCTGACAACATGCATAAGAAAATCTGTAATCTGGTTAGTAAATGCCAGACTGTTTGTGTGGAATATTATGTAAAGTGTAGAGGTTGTGCATGTCAGTACATCAATAAGAATACATGCAACAAGAAGGCTTTTTGTGCATGAAACCAACATGTGTGTGTGTGTGTGTGTGTGTGAGTGTGTGCGTATGTGTGTGTGCATGCACATATATGACCTGAATTAAGTGCAAGCAGCGTGCAGTTGCCTAACTGCCTAAGCTAAATGGGGCTGAGAGAGAGTGTGTGTGTGTGTGTGAGAGAGAGAAAGAGAGAGAGAGAGAGGAGAGCCAGACACAGCACCTGAGCCAGGAATGTCTGTGGGCCAGCTGATGTACAGCACCAACATGGCACTTCAATAAAAACAATCTTTATTCCTATTCTGTACTGAAGCTCATTTCACTCATCCATGAGGAATCAGCAATGCAGTCTCTTAGATTTTACTTAGTAGCGTAGAGTCTTAGCTAGTGATGCACTGAAATAAACATGGCCAAAATAAAAATTTAGGCCATTTAGGTGGGTGAAAATGAAAAAAAGAACCCTAAGAGCTAGAGGTTATTTTTGGATATTTTTGTACTACAGCTTAAATTGTGCTTATTTTATTTGCTTTTTATTGCTTCTTTCAAACAAACAAAACATAACTGAGAGCTTAACTATAAACCATTACTGATAATACAGTTTTGTTCCTAACAAAATAAATGTGGAAAACTGTTTAACAGGCACTTTCTCTAGACTCAGTTACAGTGCAGCACCTTGTCCCTTGTTTTTCTGTTTGTGACACAGATGTCATGCTCCTATGACTCAGTTCCATCCCACCACCAAGACATCCTGGTTTTATTGGGCGCAGCAGCTTTTCCATACAAGGTCCTCCAGAATTATTGGCACAAACCAACTCAAAAGAAGACCATGCAATAAGTGATACTGTCGTCTCAAACGTACAGTCACTGTATAGTTCTATTTAAACTCAGACAGTTCAAACATGAAATATCCTTTATACACACACTTGCCAATTTAATGGAAATATCGGTACCCCAGCACATTCATGTAATTATCCAGTGTCATGCGGTGTCATGCATAAAACATAGACAAGAGTGTGATCTCAGTGACTGTGACCTCGACAGCTGAAGATCGGGAAAACATTGCATGATCTTTTTCTCATCTTTTTCTCAAACTGTCCAGTTTCCTGTGTTTATTGTAGCCTCAGATTCTTGTTCTTGGCTGACACGAATGGAACCCAATGTGGTCTTCTGCTGTTGTAGCCCGTCCACCTCAGGTTTTGCTGTGTGTATCATTTCTGAGAAAAGCCAGTCTGGCCATTATCCTCTGCTCTCTCTCTCATGAACGAGGCATTTGCACCCACAGAACTGCATCTTTCTTTGTTTTATTAACACCATTCTGTATAAACCCTGGGCTCTTTCTAATTAGCAGTTTCTAAAATACTCATCCCAGCCCATCTTGCACCAACAACCATGTCATGGTCAGAGTCATGGACTTCACATTTTCCCTCCATTCTGATGATGGATGTGATTAACTGATGCTCTTAACCTGCAGCCTGCATTGCATATGCACTGCACTGCTGCCACATGATCTGCTGATTGGATAATTGCATAAATGAGTATGGGTAGAAGTGTTCCTGGTAAAGTGGCCAGTCAGCATACAACTTGGTACTTATTAGCATTTATAAGCCTTCACATGAACTCCTAAAGCTCTAGCCACAAAACAACCCCAAAGTGTTAATAATCCACCATCACGCAGTCAGTATTGGGGCTTTTCCTTGTACGCAGTCATCTTTTCCCCTCCAGATCTGTTACAAAAAAAAAAAGTTTGATAAAATTTTTGTCTCATCTGACCAAAGCACACAGTGCCAGTTGTAGTTCCAGTGACAGTTGGTAAAGTGCTACATGTTATTGGTTTCTCTCAGAGAGCATGTTCCTTGGAATGCTTTCAACAGCTTGTAAGTTGTGATGTTTAAACTTTTTAACAAATATTCTCTATATTTTACAGTTCCAAATATGTGAACTTGACAGGCTCATGTATCCAATTCCTGTGAAATTTTCAACGGTTCCAGGCCTGTGAAAGTTCCTATTTTGGCTCTTGTTTAAATGCAGCTTCTAGCTTAAATGTACTTTTAAAATATTTGTTTTATTATTATTATTATTAATAATAATAATAATAATAATAATAATTCTCCTTCTTCTTCTTCTTATTATTATTATATCCACTACAAACCACCACTCAGTATATACATTTCATGTTAAAAGTTGTTTGGGTTACACTGTATTAATGGACATCAAAGACATATCACTTGTTTGTAACCTCATGTACAAAGGTTATTCCCAGGATTGGGAAAGAAAAAGTATTCAGCCCCCTTCACTATAAGCACACTTTACTGTATTATAGATTTGATATCAAATGGAATTATATTCACATCTTTCATCGATAAACATACAATAATCGATAATGACAAGGCAAAAACAGTTTAATTTATTGCAAAAAAGGATTAAAAATCAAAAAATGAGGCTCCCGGGTGGCACAACGACAACATTCGCCCTATCATCCGGAGATCGCTAATTCGAATCCGGGTGATGCTATAGCTGCCCGTAACCGGGAGCTCAGAGAGCAAGATTGGCCGTGCTCTCAGCGTGGGAGGGGCAGCATACGTTCTCCCTCCATGTCAATCAGAGTGACACTGTCCAGTCACGGGCGTCTGTAAACTCATGCATACAAGAGGTGGGCGGGAGCGCTTTCCTCCGAGTGCGTTAACCACTCCCGAAAGTTGCATGAGCAGCAGCTCGAAAAGAGGTGGCGTCACGGAGGAAGCACGCGATGGCTTCGCCCTCCCTGACTGGTAGTTCGTCGTGTGACAAGGGGGGAAAGCACGGGTGGGAATTGGATACGACTAAATTAGGGAGAAAAATCGGGGGAAAATAAAAATAAATAAATAATAATAATAATCAAAATATGAAATCCCTTATTAGGGTTCAGACCTTCTGTTGTTTAGAATTTTGTAGAAGCAGCTAGATGTAATACCATAAGAGGTCCTAGGGACCAAGAGCAATGAATTCATCAAAATATAGTTTTTTTAAGCATAAAAGTGTTTCTTTTGAGACTTTTTGTAAGAGCAAAGGTAATAGTGTCTCCTGGAAAAATAAAATGAATGTGTGCAATCTTTATTTTATCCAGTTGTTTTTATTCATTTCAATAAAGGGTAACAAGAAGGGACTGTATATGTGGATGTCTGTGTGTGTGTGTGTGTGTGCTGACAGAGAGTAGGACTGAAGATAAAATAAGAAATTATTGTGACCTAAAAAAATGACTTAAAGGTCTAAAGATCTTGCTTATACAAAGGTTGTATCTAATTTTGAATCACAAAATTCGGTGTAACCTTTGTACGAGATGCTCTTACTGCACACACACACACACACACACACACACACACACACACACACACACACACACAATTTCCTTTGTAAACATCTTCTATTGCAGTTCAGACTTAAACCCACAAACATGCCATTGTCTGGTACGTGAAAGGCCCAACACATAAAATGTACACAGTTGTCCTGGTTTTCCTCTGGATAGATATCTCCCTCTGACTGCACAGCACTAAAGCAATGAGATCAAGGGCAGTGCTTACGGCCAAACTGGAGGCTTGAATGTCTAAGCTGTCAGAGTTATGGCACACAAGCACTCACTTGTCCACACTTAATCTTTCTCAATATAAAGTCAACCTGCCAAGTGTTGGCATCGACATTACGTCATAACATAATGACATAAAAGATTTTTGTATTTCACTTAATTTTGTTTAACAAACCTTTAACTGGGCCTGTGATAATCACAGAGCAGTTACTCGCTCTGTTAATGGTTTTGGATTTAATTCTTTTTTCTGGGCTCTTATAGACATTTGACGTTGCTTTGAAATATTTTTTTTTCAACACCCTAAAGGTCTGACCTCACATTCACATTCCTGGATTGAAATTGATCAAATATATCCTTGTATATAAGTCCTGCATGTTTTATTCCTAATATGTGGTGACTGTGAACAGAACATGCAGGAAATTCCTCCTACACAAAAGGATGCACTCGTACTTGATCCAACTCTCTTCTTCATAAAGACTGATTCAGTCAGACCAACTAAACAGTAGATTTTCAGCAGACACCAACAGAAAACCTTTACACTGGTTGCCCTACATTGTACCCCATATGCTTACATGATGAGATGAAACAATCCATGCAACTAGACCAAATAATCTTTGCCATCTTAAACCTTTTTATACTTTCTTTTACCTTTCTCCCTCCCACACTAACATCATAGGATATTAATACTTTTTCTAAAGGCAAACCATCGACCCTTATCCCCCAGCTCTCCTCTCCCTATGGAGCTGAAGACACAGCCCACGCAAAAACACACACCTGGAACTGCCTGAGAAATAAGATGGGACCGAAATGAAACAGATGCTCATTAACTAACAATTTTGAATCCTCTGTTTCCTTCGCTTTTCATTCACTAGTGCAGGGTGTCTCTAATCATGGCTTTTCATTAAGTGGAGTCGGAGTGTAAATCGAGATATGAATTGGAGCTATAAGGGTGATCATATTTCTAAACCACATGAAAAACTGGAGGGATGGAAACAGATGAAGTATAATAAGGCCATAGCTCCTCCAGTAGAACTGAATATGGGAGACACTTGACTCAAAAAATAACCTTTGTATGAAACATAATTTACACTTCAACATATTTCAGTCTTCAGTAATCTGTAGGTTGAAATGTGATCTAAAGATGCAGAGCCTTTGGGAGTGTATAGACATATTTACTTAGATTTTCCTTTTACATTTGCAATACATCAGATTGACAGAATGTGCGAGGAGAGATGGCAAACTCAGTCCCCACTTCTTTCTGACATGTAAGGGAAGAACATCACAGCTGTCATCATGACACATTGCACACTGCCTTCCACTGCAATATTTCTCATGCTGATGAACAGAATGCAAATCCATCTCTGCTAACTCCACATCTGCATTTGAAAAGCAGCCCGGGGTGGTGCCACCTCCAGTGCTTTGCGATGCATTAGAACCCTGTGTGAAGATTGTACTGACACCAAGAGATACACTTCAACACCTTTGTCCATGCCAGTACATAGCAGCGATACTGCTACAACTAAAAAATAACAGCTTTCTACCAAACACTCTGCTGCCTGAAGCAGGAATAAACAACTCGGCACGTGTCTACACTTTACAGGACAGTCTAATTCTTCTAGATGCATGAACAGCAGTTCTTAAGAACATCATGCTTTACAACATTAGGATCAAAACTAATTACTTTGTCAGAGACGCATGACTGACTTTCAGATCCGTGGAGGAAGAGAAAAAGAAGGAACCAGTTGTGGAAGTTAATGTGCTACTCACAGCCAGATAGAGTGCGGCGTAAACGCTGAGTGCTGCCTCTTTGGAGGGAAAGGTTTTGCGAGCACGCAGGATGTCCTCCCCATTGCCAGTGCAGGCCTCCTGGTGGCTGATGTAGCGTAGGGCCTGCTGGCAGCCCAGTGCCGTGTAGTTGGGTTTGCACACAGTCAGGAAGTGAGGGGCCAGGTTCCCAGTCACCACCTGACCTGCGTTCACAAAGATGTCTGTAGTGAAGAGGCCAAACATGTATACACCTGCACAGAAAAGAGGGGGAATATAAAGATGATGGACTGTTTCTCTGTTGAGTAGAAACAGATATATACATAGTAAATATATAAATAAATAGATATATACATAAATATTTATATAAAGTCCTGTGTATATAGCATTCTGGAATCCACTGAAAAAAAAATTAATAAATAAAATCAGGTTCTGACCAAAAGAATATATCTTATCTCAAATCATAAATATATTTTGCCATTTTTGGTCTTAGTGTGATCAACCTAGCAGGTTTGCATAACTGTGCCAAACTACAGTACTTTAGAGTGGAAAAAAAAGAAAAGAAGCCAAAACTAAAATTTCCAAAAGTCAATCAGCCAAGATACACTTTGCTTCTATGTGTATTTTCTTCAGGCGCTATAAGCAAAGCTATGAAGTGGAGTATATACATATACAACCAGCCACATGCACTGTACTGCCCTTATTGAAATATATTCTGCATAATTGTGTTATTATTCTGCATATCATAGAATTATGCAATCAGAGGTTAGCTGCATTTCTGCTGACCTGACACATGCATTGATTCTCTACTGGAAAGTTAAAACTTTGTAGTCAGCATCACATTGATCTTTTTGGCTATAATGTCAGCCACGCCATTAAAAGCTGGCCAGTCTTGATAACTTTGATGCTGACTGGGGTTCATTGCAGCGCTGAGTCCAGGCTGCACATTAAAGCTGCAAGTATATATTCTGCTATCTAATAAAAAGCTACAAGAGTCTAAACGGAGCCTATATGCTTTTCAATCTAGAAAGAATGTTACACTTTGGCATGCATCAAAGGCTTTATTAGGAGAACTGGATTTTAATTGATTCCATTTCATTTTTGCATATGCATGTGTATGCCTGGGAGAAAATATGCTCTCATCTGCCTCCAACAGATTACAGAATAATTAGATTATAATTAGAGAATAAATCATTCTGTACATGAATAAGATTAACAAAATGAAGGCGACACATGACAGGCAGAAAGGACGATTTGGGCACGTCATTCATTTTTCAGATATTTGGATAAATTGCATTTTGAACATAGTCTTCATTTAAACTGTCACAGATTCACAAAGCAGTAAAGTGGTTATTCCGCCCATATTGTCATATCTGCCCGAAAGCTTTTTTTCTGAAGTATATGACAGTTGGTGTGTCATTATGATATAAACTTACCAGTCACTTTATTAGGAACACCGGTACACCTGCTAATTTATCCCGTTTTCTAATCATCCAATCATGTAGCAGGTGTACAGGTGTTCCTAATAAAATGGATAATGACTGTACACATCACTTTCTTCCTTAAATCTTAAAAACCTCCCTTGCTAAAATTGTAACACATTAAACCACTGTATTTTACAACATTTATTCTCAAAATATGATTTCTATATTCCGAACCGAAATGCTCTGTAGTTGATCTGATCATTTCCGTTCCTATTCTTAATTTGAACAATTAATTAATTCATTCATTTTCTTGACCGCTTATTCCTTTTCAGGGTAACGGGAGAGCCGGTGCCCAGCCGGCAGCATAGGGCGCAAGGCAGGAACAACCCTAGACAGGGCACCAATACATTGTAGGTAGGGCTGGGCGTTATGGCGATATGTATCACAGTATAAGCATTTCATATCGGTTGATATCGATAATTATTGAATTTTTTTTTTACTTATTTAAAATAAGGACTAGGAGAAAAATATGCTACATTTAAACAT
>JAOVVG010000047.1:20815491-20825842 GCA_028566375.1 Leptodoras nelsoni | reverse complement strand
TAAACCCACGCGGACACGGGGAGGACATGCAGACTCCACACAGAAAGGACCCAGACTGCCCCACCCGGGGATCGAACGCGGGACCTTCTTGCTGTGAGGCGATGGTGCTACCCACCGAGCCACCGTGTCACCTAATTTGAATAATATTACAGAGAAAAAAATCAAATAGTGATTTTAGTTGGATTTACATTATCATTGCATGATGTGTTTTTAATTGAATAATAAAGAAATGATATTCCAGCAACCTTTTCTGCAAGTCTTTCTCTTGACATTGTCTTTGCCGCACTCTACAATGACACCACACTATGTCTTCCAGTATTTATCTGAACTCTGTACACTTTAACGTCTTGCAAATTACACATATCTAGGACCTCCTAAGTTTCCATGCCGTTGACTTACTTTCAGGGTATGAGGAATGTAGCGAAGCCTGAATAATGCATTCATGCAAACGTTCTTTGACGCATTTGTCAAAAGCTTCTTTCCACCGGTCTCTTTTTTTCTCTTGAATATAAACTTGAATATAAAGGAACCTCTGCGTCAGAGTTGACAGCAAAACGGAGGAGGATAAACAGTGAAAGCACAGGCAGAGTTGGGTATGAACATATCATGACCTACAGTCATTTTCTAAATTTAATTTCTCCCGCAAAACAGCAGTGTGTGAATCATTATGCAAAGACGATGTGTGACTCTAGGTCATAAATCAACTAGAAAGAGCTGAAATTGCCACAGAACTGCCACAGCTTTACCACCTGAACTAAGACACAAGTAAATTATTAAAGCCAAATACACCAACACATGAAATATTAAAGAACGCTGCCTACTGTTTTATACAAAGGATGGAGAAAAAAGCTTCCCTATAAAGAAACAGTGGAGTGAGCCACTGCTCATCTCACTGAAAGGTTAATTATAGTATGCAGAGGTTAGACTGAGGGATCATTAGACACACTTTCTCCATCAGATGCGTGTCAGCTGAAGCCTTCAGACACTCTGCAGTACAATCAGATATTTTAAAGAATGGACACAGCCACAGAAACCACTATGCTGACTGGAGGTTAAATAATGTAACAGTGCACAAACTATGGGTTGTTTTAAAAATTCAGTAATGCGTGTTTAGGATTTAATGCCAAAATTTCACACATTACTATTCAAACCTCAGATATATCTCCAGACATAGAACGAGTGTTATTCAGATGTTATGTGGGTGTCTCAGTCATGGGGTTGATTTTGACTAAAAGCAGAGGCAGAGACGTGTCTCACTTAGGCGCAGTACTGACCTTGAACATTTGACCTGTTACAGCTGGACGAACGTTCAAGGTCAGTACTGCGCCTAACTGAGACACGTCTCTGCCTCTGCTTTTAGTCTACTAGAAAGAGCTGAAATTGCCATCACACTTAATTAGCTGAATTGCCATCACACTTAAAGGAACTATGGAATGCCATTTGATGCCAATATTACATGCATAACTACGACACTATTACTTAGTTAATAGTATCGTCCTTTAAAAGTCAACAGAACCCTTTTTTTTGCAGAGAGGACATTAGAGGAGTCAATGCATTAAATCTGAGACTTCTGAAATAGCTTGTGAGCTGTATGCATAGCAGATGAATGCTTGCTCCTTCAAAATGTTCACATTTTCTTTATATGACAGTACATCACATTAACAAATGTTATTATGTTAATAATACGAAACTCAAAATATCTAAGTATAAGCATGATAAAAATAGAATATATATATTCACAGCAAGAAGCACCCGGGTTCAATTCTCAGGCCAGGCCAGGGTCCTTTCTGTATGTATTTTGCATGATCTACCTGTATCTGTGTGATTGTCCTCTAGGAGCTCTGGTTTCCTCCCCCAGTCCAAACACATGCACTCAGCCAAACTGGAGATAATAATTTCCCCTAGGTGTGTGTATGTGAATGTGTCTTTCTGCGATGGACTGGCAACCTGTCCAGGGTGTTTCCCTGCCTTCTTCCTAATGAGTGCTGGGATATGCTCCAGCACCCCCTGTGATCCAGTAGTAGGATAAACAGCTCAGATAAGGAATGCATCCCATGCACCCATTAAGATTTCACAACCTCAATTTAGTATCTTGTCCCCTGAAGTAACTATTTGTAGATGATACATATTATTTAAAAAACAAAAAATGTTACATTATTCAAGGCTATATTATTAAATGAAGCCTAATCTGTAGTGATTAATGTGGTGTCTAGGCCAACTAGGCCAATTCATACAACATTATATAGGCTAGATACTGTATTATACTCTTTAGTTCAACATTTGCCTTCTTCTCTATCCTATATTCATTTTTACATTTTCTCTTGCTTTTATGCTGCATTGTATTGCATCTTACAGCAAAGGGGAAAAATGCTATTTCCTTCTTCAGACTTAATTTTCTATCCTTGATTCTATTTCTAATGCTTGGTCTGGGCTGCTGTTGAAAAAAGAAAATCATCTCTGATGCTTCTACTTAAGTAACCTACAAATACATTTAGATTATTTGCATATTCTGCATGGCACATTCATAAAATTGACTTAAGTACCTGTGTCATCAAAAACTGAATTCGTAGATTTCCCCACATTTATACTGGTGCAACATTTGGACCTGACTTCCTGACTGAAGCCACCAACTCTGTATGATCATATACAGGTAAGTCTGATAATTAAGATTTCTTTAAATGCTTATATACACAAAAACCTGAACTGTATAGCAAGCAATAGAGTGGTGCAGTAAAATTATGTGGAAAATAACAGGAACGTGTGCAGATGGGAGCCTAAAACAAAGATTTTAAAGCAGGACCAGATGAGTAATTCCCTTTAGACGTCTTTGTTCTTTTCCTTGTAGAAAAGAAGAAAGATATGAAAACATAAAAAGAAGAATTATAAGTATCCTGTGCTTTCCCAGGTTGTAACTCCAGCTAGAGGCACAGTAATAACAGGGCTTAAAAACATTGCATGCTTGTTTCAAGAAGACAGTGGTTTCAAAATTATAGGAATGTACATACAAATGAAGTACATACCCAAAAAGCGGCAAGTCCTGCGCACCAGAGGGTTGAGGTAACAACAGTCCCCAGTCGCTATGGTCTTCTTTCGACTTTCCAGATCTTTTGATGTATATTGCATCAGGAACAGCACAGCTTCTGTCACTGTTATCTAAAAGAGCAAGAAATCACAGAGAGGGAGGGGAAAAAACAAGGGAGAGGAAGATTAAATAAAAGAAAGATTAACAACACCTTCATTGTTAATGCCTATAAAATGAAGTTGATGTTTCACAGTCTGAAGTCAGCAGGCGTAGCTCCTGTGTAACAGCATCATAATTCAACAGGAAGTACGGCCAGCAACCTAAACAAGCTCCATCTGCAAGCCACCTGCTGAATGTAGTGCACCATATTGAAAGAGATGAACTCAGCTTATGCAGTCACTTTATATCACTGACGAACTATGAGAAGACACAAATACGTCCACGCCTCACAGATGAGAAGCCAAGGCCTATTGTGCTCACACAGACACTTGTCTGGAGGGCTTCCAGAGCACAAACAGTTGGCATGTTCAAAGATAAATACAGTGGTCCAACAAACCAGAGACGGCAGTGGTCACCAGTGTGTGAAATGCTATAATTGACTAAAAGAGGTTGCAGTTGCTAGTGGAAACCAGGAAAAAAAAGCACAGGGTACAGTTTCAAACAGGCCATGTCAGTGGGATTCATAAATGGCTCCTTCAAAGCCAAATCTTTTTTACAGTCAGGCCTAGAGCCATCTACTTATGGATTTTGCAGATGATACGAATCCCCATTAAGGAAATGACTGCGCTTTGTTGTGCCATTGCCCATAAAAACATTTGTACAACATAAAATGGTACTCTTTGCCCATGATGTTTGTATCATTAGTGAAAGGCCACAGAAGTCTAATAGGCAACTAAAACATAGTTTCACAAGAATGAGACATAGTCTTACATTGAAAGTGCCATTATTGATCACAGGTACATGATGCCAACTGGGCTCCAAGTAGAATCAGCTCTCCAGCACAGGCAGGGTGATTTATGGGAACATGCAGCTCAAACTTGCACACCTCCAATGAGCTCTAAAAGATTCCAGGTGCAAGTCAGAAACTGTTCTTCCAAAGCAGACAAAGCTACACAGAGATATACATGGACAAGGATGAGTTCAGCTGCCCCAACCAACAGACTGCAAAAAGATATTCACATTGAGTGACAGCAGTGTATTGAAATCAATACTGTAACTAATACTACATTGCAGGATCCTTAACTAACCATAAGAACATACAGCTCCAGAATAAAATGTGTCCCTGCAGTGTGACAAGTGAGCAGCAAGTTACCTTTTGTAGGCTATTGACTAATGTTTTACCTCAAGGCAAACTATGCAAAACACAATTATGAGCAGACTCACAGGCAGTATAACCAGACTGTATCCATGCTGCCTCATGAAAACAGTGGTGAGGGCTCACAGGGTGAGGAGTTCAGCTATAGCATCCAATCCACAGGGATGAGCAAACCTCTAGCATAATTCCTCTTTCCTCATACAACTAAACCCACCAAGCCTATTTTTCAAACATTATAACCAACCAAGGTCTTACTCCACATTCAACAGCACAGAATAACATATGTGCCACATACGTTCAGCATCCAGCACTATAAGCCTAGCTTAACAAGAAAGTTTTTGCCAACCAGCAGAAAATGTGTTACTCTCGGTATAATGCAACAACGATTAGGTTCTACTTCACCTTTCTCAACATCTGTGTGAATGACAGCCTTGCTCAGCCAGATTACTACTGTCTCATACATGAGTATGCTCTACCAAATGTCAAAATCAGGAAAGAAAAAAATAATAATTAATAGAAAATGAAATGAAAAGTTTGCACACAATGGTGAATGTTGGCTATTAAATAAATATTAACATGCTGTTAATGGTTACTAGAAGGTCTTGTTTACACAGCCGTAGAGCAGTGTAAACATTATATTTACATGATCTATGATACAGATACAAACCATGAACAACAGTGGAGGAAATACTGGTAGTCCAAACCAACCAAACTATAACATTACAAAGCATGGCAGACTCCCTGCATCACTATGAGCCTCTTAATATAACCATTTTGTTTGCTTGATTTTAATTGGGCTTTGGTTAAACAATACAGAGGCTATTTCATAATATGAATTTGAAGATGGTGATGAGGGAACTGCACCAGAGCCAAAATGTAGAAAATCTTTTGCCTTGTCTGTAGCATCCAGACTGAAAGGATTAAGACAGAACAGAACAGACTACATGAAGAATCCAAGGCATATGAAAAGACTAAAATGACAGAACACACAATTGTTGAGCTAAAGTTAATTTAGTGCAGATTGTTTTCCCAGACACAAATGAAAGAGAGTATCTGGACTACCAGATTCGGGGAGCTGGTAACCCAGCAGACTACCATATTCATCTCAGAATCGTCCAGCCCAAGTTAAAGTTTGAATGACTTGTAGTATAACAGGAACAGAAGAAGAAAATGAAGACAAATACAAGAGGATTGCTACTGAGACACACCATACTTCACATTACGCTGGGTTTACTGAAGCTCATTAAGAGAGACAAGCATTTTTATGATTCTATAACACAAAAGAAGTGATGGCAAAGCATGAGTAGGCATCCTCTTACTTTACAGGGGAAAGCGACTCCAAATGAGCTCATATAAAAAAAGACAAATCAGCACGAACTCCAAACCCTCATGCCTCAGATCTAAAAGACTCAATCACCTCGTCTGATGGCAGCCTTTATTCAACAGCTTTACTTCCCAGACACGTCAGCTCCAATCACATCATGTCATCAGAAAATTATACCAGTCTGCTCACCTCGGAAGTCTGTTTCGCAGACATTCGTGTCCACACGATACTGACGGCAGCAGGCCTATGACAATGATTAAATAATCACCTAATCATAATGGTTTGAGTTGATCAGAATGATGAAAGTGATTCTGAATAAGCATGTACATAAACATATGTAATTAACAAACGCAATGTTCATTCTCAATTAATTTTTTATTTGATTATATTTTAGTTGTTATTCTTAGTCAAAGGCTTTGAACTACAGGGGGTCAGTAACAATCTTTACAACTTTCTTCTGAATGTCAGCTAGGAATACTGGGATTGTCCCATTTTACATAGAAACACATTAAGTCTTTTTTAATACTTAATACTTTAATACTTTTTTAATAAGATCTGACACCACCACACTGGGCCCTACTGGTTCATAAGAAAAACTAAACTTTGGGAGTTGAGTGTCCAGATTTTATTGATCAGTAACAGGGTTCCCTAGCTATGAAGCTGCATAGGTACTCATTATGTGTTTTTAACTTTACTCCATCTTCTTTTTCTGGATAGATTGTCTATGGCATTCCCTGAACCATATGGTAAAAAGTTTTGAAATTTGGCACATTGACTGATTGTGGACATTCCTGTGATTCTTTTCACCAAATTTCATATCTGATACTCAAGCAATCTAGAGCCACCTATGGGTCATATTTGAAGTATATTTATGCACATAACTTTTAAACCATATGTCCAACGTTGGATCAAGCCATTTTTTGTGCACCAATGATGTCAATTTCAGCCATATGGCATTTTCTGCCATACTGGATTTTATTAAATAGTGATTTTTCACTATTTCTGGGTCAAACACCAATTTTGGCACAGATGATGTTCATGTCCCAAGCCGCACAAAAGAAATCAGATGTATTTTTGATTTCTGAAAGCATTTGTCCTTAACATCATTAAAATCATTGGGTGGACTTACTCATCACTCCGCCCAAAGGGAGTCCAGAAAAAAATGCCCCATTTTACCACTAATTATCCTTCATATATTTGGTATAAATTAATTTAAACAGTTGCCAAACAGGAAGTAAGGGTATTTTAATAGAACTATACAGTAAAACTCAAATTTTGGACAGTTATGCTCTACAGATTCTTCTTGATCACAAAATTCACAATACTTCCTGTATTATATCTTCCTTTTTTAAATACTATTCTGTAATCCTGTATAACCAAAATATCCAGTTATGCACTACAGTTCAAAGTACGTCCATGTAGGATTGTGGGTAACTTAAGAAAGCCGAGGGTATATTTAAGTATCCCTGAAACTTGTGGACAAGATTTTCTCTTGTTCTGTTCATTTCCTCTTCTGTAATTGTATATGATGGCGAAGTCACCAAACAGGAAGTAAGGTGATTTCTCTGTAATGTTTTTATGAATCTACACTAAAATTGGCGAAATGACTCAAGACTCTGCCTTTAGGGAGTCCAGTAACAATTACCCCATTTGACCACTCGGGGGCACTATAATATAAATATAAACATATTTATAGTCATGACTCTTGTCTTCGGTCTAAAAACATGATTGTTTTTTACGTCATGCCTTTCTGGTTCCTGGGCTCAGCACATGCTGGCATTTCCAGTTCCGGGTTCAATGGTGAAGTGGCAAAACAGGAAGTAAGGCTATATCTCAGCAATGCTTTGAATGTAAATTTACCTTGTTGGATTGACTCAATACCGTGCCTTGAGGTAGTCCTAAAAAATTGCCTCATTTGACCACAAGGGGCATTTCAATTGGAATAAACATGGTTTAGTTAATCAATCTTCATGTCTTTTGTAAAATCATGATTGTAAAATCAAGTCACGTCTTTTGACATCTTGAAGTCAACACCAATCCTGCCATTTAGTGTTTCATGAGCATATTTAATGGTGCTGGCAACCAAAGCAGAATTTATGTCATAATTTGGTAATTATTTTATGTATTGCCACAAGAATTGGTAGTTCATACCCGTCTTGGGTACTTGGGATGAAATAAGTTAACAATTTGATCATTAGGGGGTGTTTTTGTGATTTTCTTCATGACTTTCGGCACGGATGATGATTTGACCATGACGCATAATTGCATCAAATCTTTGATTCTTTGGAGGCGTGTCTTCATGAAAGTCAATCAAAAGTCTGCAGTAAAGCTTTTCAACTGCAACTGTTGTCATATCTCAACTATGGTAAATCATTCCACTAATGACAAGTGTCCAAGGCAACTACTCTGCTACTCTGCGGATCGACTTGCCAAAAATGGTAAATTTGCATTTAATATGTGAGGAAATTTTTTGAATAACGTCCAAATCTGATGGCAAAGCTGGCAAGCGGAAAATGTTGTGAAATCTCAGCAAAGATTGGATTTGCAATGTGATTGGGTGTCCCTGTGGTGTCACTTCCATGCCAGGAAAGTCAGAAATTCTTATATGCTTTCAACTTTGATAAATGACTGTTCATTTGTATTACTTGTACTCCTGTGATTATATTATGATAGTGTCAAACTCAGAAAAAAAATGATAAATCACAACTTTTCTGTGTGTCAGTCATAATTCCACAGTTCTGAGACGCTTATACAGTAACCTGCAAAACTGCAAATGACCACATGAATGAACAAAAAGATTCTTTGATCACTATCACTGTGAAAAATTTCAGAGCTTTCCGATATAGAGGAATCATGTGGGTGGTTTTGGTGTGAAATAAAGAAAGATTTGTATGGCACATTGTAGTATACATACCCTCTGAAAGTAAGACCAATTCCTTTGTTTTTGTGATATACTGGAAACATTTAGGACTAAGAAAAAAAAGATGAATATAACACATCAGAATTTCAGCTTTTAGCTGATATTTACATCTAGATGTATTCAACAGCTTAGAACATGACACCTTTGGTGGCAGACCACCAAACAAAGAAAAGCACAGAAACATTGATTTGTGACTTTTCTGTCTATTCATTCTGTCTGTGTATTTAACCTTTATGAAAGAAGTCTCCAGCGGAAGCACTCTGTAAATGTTAGTAAGTTTTCGGCCATGGGAGTTATTTCCTCTTATCGATTACGTTACATTAGCTATATACATTCATTCCCTCACCAAGATCCTTTTTTATCACCCAAGAACATGGCATAAAATCCTGTCTTAAAGAGTGAACAGTTAAAAAGTGTGATGTACTGTTCAGTAATAAATTTGAAAAAGATTGTACGTTGGAACCTTAGTTTGTAGATACATTATTTAAGACACATCAAATACAATTTCTTTAGTTTATTACTGTTTACTGCACTTCATAGTGTTTTCTTTTATGTAGAAACATCTTCATTATCTTTGCATGTCTTTGCATGCGCCACAGACTTCTGCATCGTACTGTACAGTAATCTTTTTGTACTGACCCAGTGATGCAGAACCAAAAAAAAACATCAATAACAAAAGTTACCTAAAAATGCTAAACTAAAATATAAAAAATGTTTTAATAGTAAATTCTTTTGAATACTATATTCATTATTATTATTATTATTATTATTATTATTATTGCTAGCAGTTGCAGTTAAAGGAATCCTGAAAGTCAGGGGTGCTGCATCCCTCACAGCACCTCTGCTTCCTGCAAAAGAGGCAGTATGAGCCATAACAGTAAAACATGCAGATCACTGATTGTGGCAGTTCTGCTGGTGTTTGCAAAAGATACAGCTAGCATGAAAGTGCTTAAACCTACTTTAAATTACACATGCATACATATATACGTCCATGTGAATCATTTTTCGTTATTGCGCTGCCAATTAGGCTTAGAACACAGTGATTACACTCAGCTCCTGATTACAGTATGCTCTCCTGGCCCACTAATGCCAGTTATTCATACCATGAGTCTGCACCCAGAGTCTCCAGAGCGCGTGAGCAGAGCAATTAGGACCCGAGAGCTGAGCCGAGGCGTGTGAACATCTGTCAACGTGGCTGATCTCAGGTGCAAACAGACACTGCATTCTCAAAAGCTAATGAAGAGAAAGTCACACATCGGATCCCTATTTCCAACCAGCCCCGAGTTCACCGAGAATTGCTACGAAACATGAGCTCATCAATCAAGCTGACCTAAATGCTCTTTTCATTTTGCTATGTATGAGGAAAAACTTTGATCTTTAGGAGGTGGCGAGGGGATTTGTTCCACTTTTCAAATCTTAAGACAACTGCACACATTCCTATTGCTCTGGGTTGCACTCATGTGGCTCATGAGCGTGGGATTATATTTCAGTCACCATCAAACCAATGACAGGACTGAAATGCTTATCCTGAGAATGTGATTCTCCAAAAAAAGGGTAATCTGCAAAAGGTCAGAAATAAATTACGCCAAGTAAAATGGACCAGTCATGAATTTTAGCATGGCCAGACTCTAGTATAATTATTGTGAATTACAACTACAGTCTAAGTAACTGTAGTAAATAATCACGGCACAATGAAACTGAAACACCTGTCATTTTAGACCACAATAATTTATTAGTATGGTGTAGAGCCTTCTTTTGCGGCCAATACAG
>JAOVVG010000047.1:20752670-20765504 GCA_028566375.1 Leptodoras nelsoni | reverse complement strand
CAAAAGAGGACAAATTGTTGGTGCACGTCTTTCTGGCGCATCTGTGACCAAGACAGCAAGTCTTTGTGATGTATCAAAATCATCTCATTTTACAAGCACTGTATGCATGGCTTAAAGGTATTTTTATCAAAGCAATTGTACGAGGATTAGAAATCTTTCTCCAAATTTACTTACCAGTATCATAAATAAACAGCTATAGTTAGTGACCATGGAATTAGTCCAGTGGAAAAATAGATAAGACTCATGCCAGATTGATTGAACTGAACAGATTGATTGTTTTCAGGATTCTGAAGATTAATATGTTTTCGTTGATCTATGTGTTGAAACAGGAGAAAAGAAGAATACAAGAGGATATAGCAAAGAAAAGGAGAGAGATTGAAGAAGAGAAATTAAAACTTCAGTATCTAAAGGTATATAATCTCCTACACATTATCATCCATGTATGACATTTGAGATTCTGTCTTGACCCAGGTAAGGAATATAACAGAGAAATCTTTTCAAATAGAAAAAAGCCCTGAGGGAACAATGGCTCATGGATGGCCTGAGCACTCAAAATGAGCAAGAGGAAGAGGCCATGAGAGCACAGGTCCAAAAGGAGCAGCAGCAGGCCATGCTCTTGCAACAACAAATCCACAGGTACTCCAAACAGTAGGAGTGATTTGGTTCTTGAGTCTCTGTTATTCTGTTTATGTGTGCAAGTGTAGACTTCTTCATATACAGCCTGTAAATAAAGGCTTTATATCAGGCTTTAAAACAATCCAATTCAATTTTATTTTAGTTACATATTGCTTTTAGCAACCGACACACAAGGCAGCTTTAGAGAAATCCAGCTTTACAGAGATCCCACATGTGAAAGCCAGTGATGACAGTGAGATAGAATGAAGAAGAAATCTCGAGAGGAACCAGACTTAAGTCACTCTTCATAGCACGATTATAAATCATTACAGTATAGACACATAGAAAAGTAAAGGAAAGGATCTGGGATGAGTGCAGGACCATCTTTTTGATTACTGCAGCAGTTTAGGTACAAATCTACAACACACAAGTGAGATTATGCGCTGAAACAATGGTGAGTCTTTGGCATTAACTGTGTTTGGGTAACAGTAACAGAAGGTGATTCTCAAAAGCGGAAGTTGCAGGTAGAGTGAGAGAGAGAGAGTAAAGAGAGAGAATAGATATTTAGTTATGCTGTATCCTACAGTGGTTTTAACAGAAGTGCAAATGACTCCAGCAGATTGAGCTATGACAGCATAAATATAAGGGAATGTGAGGAGGTGACAAAGGCAGGAGAGTACCCTGGGATATCATTGTCTTTCCACTCAGCCATCATCAAACCTGAGAGGGGTGCAACAGTAGTTAGTAACAGCAGTTTACTAAATTTCTCAATACCTATAAACCCTTAGATCTCTAGCTTTACCTTTTGAGAAAAGCTATATAACAAAATACCTTATTAAACAAATAGGCTTTTAACCTAGATTTAAAAATACATTTATTAGAAAGCTGTTCATTAGTCCATGTCTTTGCAGGAAAATAAATCTGCACCCTGTTGTAGCCTTCATTATTCTAGGTACTAATTCCTTTATTCTTGAGAGGAAAAGGATTAAGAGGATTTGTTTTAGGTAGGATTACTCCCACTTATGATGAATTTCAAATGTTATACAATAGTTCTACAGCGTAGAATAGCATATTCTGTCTACTTACTTCAGTTCCACACTAACTGATAAACGACTGAGACATCATTGTTAAATAACTCAAAGTGTGAAACTGTATTCAACTTCCGAGATCTCAAAATGAGTCACTCTAAAAGTCTAGTCAAGGTAAACACATTATCAACTTCATCTCCACCTGTCTGTTATTTTAGTACTTTTTTATCTAGTATTTGAGGTAGTATATATGATGCAGTCTATAACCAGGTCACGGTTCACATCACCACAACTCCTTGTGACACACAGTTTGATTTCTTTTTTTTTAAACAAAAGGGGTATACATTGAAAATCATTTAGCCTTGAGAATCTAGATTAGTGAACTGTCTGGGCTCTGATCGCTAAAAGCAAAAAGCAATTGGGAGGATGAGAGAGAGGAGGCAGCTCATCTTTTTTTTTAAATGAAGGTTTCTGACACTGAAGTTGAAAGTCATGCCCCCAATCACAGCAAAAGAAGTTCTCTGTTTCCACTCCATTGTTTAGCTATCTGTCACCAACATGATAGTTTTAAAGAATGGCAAATCATCCTAGGAAAAGTATTACAAAAGCTTTTGATTCACATAGAATTTGAGACAGCTGTGCATGCCAGAGTGAAGATAGAGTGTCAAGTCCGAATGAACACAAGACTGAGTCAGGATTGAGGCGAGGTGGCTTCATTTGTGCATTGTTCCAATGATTAGGCTATGTTTTCTAGAAGAATTGTAAAAGCTTTTTGAATACAAAAATAGAGAGACCAATGCCTGGTGCCAATTCCACAAAGTCAATAAAGAAAAGGTCTTGAGACCAGATTTAATTCCTAGCACCCTAGTGCATAGGGGCAGTCATCTAAAAATGAGTGGACATGCATGCATATAAATCTTGATATATCTTTATATGCATTAATTAGTTTCAAATGTCTCAGAGGAAGTACAGTTAAACCTCACCTCTCACAATGGTCATTCTGATGTGATAGAAGTACAAGATGTTGCTGCAGGATATTTCTTGAACTGCACTGTCACCTTATTCTGGTTGCAAGTCTGATAAAATGTGAGGCTTGTGTCAGGAAGGACATCCAGTGTAAAACCTGTGCCAAATCAGACATAGGGACGGATGATCTGCTGTTGCAATCCCTAACAGGAGCAGCCAAAACAAGAAGTACAACAACTGTCATCTTATTTAATTTTTTTCATGTGTTCTGCAGAATAGAGGGTGAGATTGAGGACCTTGAAACAGAGGAGATGAATATCTCAGCAAATGAAGAGCTAATTTTAAAGCGGCTGAAGGAGGTGGAGAGGACTGCTGAGGACATTATAAAGGTATTGCTTGGTTTAGTCACTTGCCCATGTTTTGAAGGTTCTAAAGACTTACTGAAGCATTCTGGGTTACTTTTTGCCAACAGCTGATGCGTCAGTAGCATAAGATGCGCTTTGGTTTTGTACCGCCTGTTACGAAACTATTGTTTGCAATCTCTTGGTTGTCAGAATGGACAGAAGACAGTTTGGCAAAAGGTGGATTAATCATGTTATTTTGTCTGATATCTTCACGTCATCTTGTGTTTTTATATCCACCAACTGTATTTCTATGCAGGAAGTCAAAGACAATGTGCAAAAAGGTAAACATCCTTCCTTATTCTCGCTGTTAGAACTTAGAACGTTGCTGTTTTAGCATACTAATCTGATTAATACAAAAACAACTACATTTATTATAGCCATACCTTTCATTCATTGTTTTTACAGAGATGATTCAATATATCT
The DNA here is from genome assembly GCA_028566375.1 of Leptodoras nelsoni. Lineage (NCBI taxonomy): Eukaryota > Metazoa > Chordata > Actinopteri > Siluriformes > Doradidae > Leptodoras > Leptodoras nelsoni. The sequence continues at coordinate 20,762,068 of JAOVVG010000047.1, read as the reverse complement.
GCTCTGCAATACCTGAAATTCCTAAGTCATATACCCCAACCCTTATGAGAAGAATCAACACTCCAGTAAAGGATTCTGGTAGTGAAGCAGAGAAAAAGGGTATGCTTTAACTTCTCTGCTTGATTTGAACAAAATAATGATAACGATTGAGACTATGGTCAGAACATAAAATAGCGTATGAAAAACAATGAAAATCAATTAAATACATTGCAAATCATTTTATTACAGTAAATTCTATTAATAAAGTGCAGTTAAATAAGGAAACACATTAAGCGCTTGTTCCACCAAGGACATAAATCTTTGTATGTACAGACTTATTAATTGTCTGCTCTTAAATCCTAATGGGACATTTAGTGCTAAATTACCACTTCATTGAAGGCCAATACACAAGCAGGGCAAAGCAGTTAAGCATATAGATAAATGACTTACAGAGAGAGCTAGAAGCAACTGAAAGACAAATATACACTTTGTGCTAAAAGCATCTAATTAGTGTGTTTAAGGTGTAAGCCTTTCTCAATTAGTTCTAGGATTTCCAATAAAAAAAACCTCACAAACATTTTATCATTCATGTAATTTAAATGTAAATTTAAATACAGTTTTGTCTTGTTTTGCCTTTTGTTAATAATACAAAATAATAGTAGTCATTTGGGTAATGGTCTGTTTTACTATGCAAATAAAAATAGTCTATACAGGGGTTGTTAAAACATTACAACACGTTTGGTTGTTTTAGGTTTTTCTTTTAAAGGAAGTTTTAATTAATGATAAAAATTTAATATTTCAGTATATATTCTTTTCACTATTCCAAAAAGTAAACTGCTTTCACAAGTTGCTGTATTTCTTTCTACTTCTTTGAGGGCTAAATGAAAGGTGTGGGCTTTCTGAAACATGCCATTACAACATCACTATGACACTATGGCAGTTAGATCCCTAACGAGAGACAGTGATGGCAAGGAAAACCTCCCTAAAATGGCACATGGTAGAAACTTCAAGAAAAAACAGACTTTGAAAGTTCTGCATCCTATAATAGGATTTTTGTATTTTCCATATAGTCATATAGCAAAAAAGGAAAGAGTATTAAATATATTGAAAAGATATGGAATACTGGGTATGATCATATTATTCATAGGAGTCTTGGCATGAGCACAGGTAGGTTTTAGAAGTTGCTAGACTGCAGTATCCGGGTGAAACCCACTGAATCAGAAAGGTAAATCAACTCTTTTTTGAGGGAAGGCACATCTTTAGGATATTCATGTACCTTCTGGAGTTCTCAGCATTTGTGATGCAGGTGGTGAATCACAAGAGCTGAAACCTCCAGTAGGAAGAACAGAGAATAAGAATGAGTCATGCACATTAGGTGGGAGAGAGGGGGGCCACAGCAGGAAAGTGTGTTAGAATCAGGCACCAGCATTACATTAGGAGGCAGTAGAACACAGGCAGCTTGGCAGACAGAAAGAACAGATGATTAGCTATAGATTAAAAGGATGTAGATTGTAAGCAAGTTTGAGCAAGTACTCCGGCAGGCCTAGCTATGACATGATTACAAATATGAGGGCACTGTTTAGTGTGAGCATAATGCACTCCACTGTCCACTGACAAACATGAGGGGTCATGTGACAGACAAGGTTTACATCATAACAATCTAGTTTACTAAACCTCTCAATGCCCATGTCCATCCTGCACCATTACCTAAACGAAAGGATAAGTCCCTGACTAAAGAAATAGGTTTTCAGCCTAGAATTAAAGCTCCAAAACACTAATTGGAAGGCTGATCCATAGCTGCAGGCTTTTTAGAAAATGTATTTATATAGCATAGTTTATACACGGGGCAAATCAAAGTGCTTTACAAGCAAAATGGGCAAATATAAAGACGATTAGAAAAATATTTTTATTATTCTAAGCACTGAGAACACATTTCTTTTGTGAATAGGTGTGGCTGATAATAAAAGTAAAAGTTCACTCAGGTACTGTGGCCATTTAATGCTTTCTAGGTTATCAGTAGTAGTTTCTAATCTATTTTGCTGGGAGCCAATGTAGCTTGGATAAAGCAGGGCTAATATTTGTGGTTTAGTGAGAACACTACACTTTAAGTTTGTTTTTACACCTACTAGCACATCCAGAGAGCAAGGCATTATAGTAGTCTATACCACAGGTTACTAGTTTGAAACTGGAAGTTGATGAGCATTTGCCTGGAATGTTTTTCAAAACCGTTTGAGTGGCAGTAGACAGAGTAGACCATTTGCTTGACTTAAGCTAACTTAGCCTGTTTTCTCCAGCCATGTACGCTATGGAGATAAATGTGGAAAAAGACCAGCGGACAGGCATGTGTCAGGTTCTCTCCACTGCCACAGTCCCCTCAGAGGAATTCCAGGAGAAAGGTATCAAAGTCTACGATGATGGCAGGAAGTCGGTCTATGCTGTGCAGTCAGCTGGAAAGGAGTCTGAGGATGCACTTGATGAGTTGAGCCCTCTGGAAGTGGAGGAGCTTCTAAGAAAAGCCAAAGCAAAGAAAGACCCAAGTGATTTGGAGTATCATGAGCCTGTTTTCTCCAGCCCTTACAGCAGGTCCTCTACTTCTCAAAAAGCGGAGCAAGGGATGGTTAGCCCAGGCCTCAATGGGTCCTACATACAGAGCAAGACTCCAAGCCCATTACAGCCTGACAAAGAAACCTCTCAATATCAAGAAGACGCTGATACCATGCTTTCCCTTACTCCAGACCATGCGACTTTTGAGATGAACCAGAATACTGCAAATAGACAAAAAGCAAATATTACCAAAGGCTGTGATGGTGTAGACACAAATAAAGCAGAGCTCATGCATGAGCTTAGGGAAGAGAAAAGGCTCATCCCAGTGTCTGATTCACAACTGGGATTTGAGACAGACTCCCCTTGTTATCTAAGAGAAGATGTTTGCTTCTGTGTGGAGAACTCTCTCCCATCTGAGATGGATTGCACTGAGTCTGTCACTATGATATTTATGGGTTATAAGAATGCAGAGTCGGATGTGGAAAATGATGCAATCCAAGTTGAACTGGTGGTAATAGGTAATGACGAAGAAGAGGATGATGAGGAACCACCTCTCTCATACCATCCAGAAGGCTACCATAGCAAGGTCTTTCAGCCCAAAAGTGATAATCTTCATCGTTCAGAAGTCAGGCACAGTTTTAGTAATAGTCACAGCTCTGGAGAACACCTAACAGAATATGGGACACAAAATACAGACACCTAATACAGACACCTCAGGTATAAATCAAATGGGAATGTGGCATCTAATGGCATTATGTATCACATCTAATCCTTCTGTTATTGTATATGTTCATACAGGTGCAGCATTATATTTCTACATGCCTGCTGAACTAACAATTAGTGCTCTCAAATTAATGCATTAACGAGAGAAAGAATTGACCGCGATTAAAAACATTAATGCCACTAAAGATTTTAACCCAGATTAAAAATAAGTTAAATTACACAAACCAGCGGCGCCATCAGTGACCACAAACATTCCAAAATTGACCGTTATGTTATTCATTTTAGGCAGCATTCCGATCACAAGGGTGCCTAAGCTGTATCCCTGCTCCCTACACACTGCACAGGGTACAGAATCCCAAGGGCTCTTCATAGAGGACTCAGTCACTAAAACGGATCTATTTGGAGTGTGCTGTAGTGTCATCAACACCAGACACTATCGCCTGTAATTAGCCTGGTATATCAAACAACACTGTCCAGACTAATTTTGTATGCTGTAGCCACTTTTTAAATAAATCTGTCATTTATAAACTGTGGGTAATACATTTTAACTTTTTAATGGCTGTCTCTTCTCATGCAGAGTGCTCTGATCTCTCGTGCTGAATGTTAAGCTCTCCTAGCTCGTTAGCTATCATAAACATTATTAAAGATTGAAAGGAAAAATGTTTAATACATTACTAATTTTGATATTATTTTTTCTTATTTCCTTTACTTGAACTTTTGGATTCTCATTGTAAACTATTGTTATACCATTACTCTGTCCCTGATAATTACTTATTCCTCTGGCAATTAATAAAATAAATAAATAAATAAATAAATAAATAATACAAACTCCTTCCCTTCCATTTCGAGGGCGGGTCTCTGAGGTAAAATCGAATCAGCCAATCATGCAGCAGCAGCACAAGGAAACTTCCGGTGAAGTGATATACCCATGTTCCCTAGCTCCCTACACACTGTGCAGTTCCCTTTAAATAAAAAATAAATAAAAATACATCAATCATCTTTATTATTTCACTTTTATCAAATAAAGTCAAGTGAATAATGAGGCAACATTCAAAAGTCGTTTCTCCTAAAATAGACTAGTGATAAACGCAACAACGTTTTCAATGGCCCTACAATGCCTACCTGCATATACAACACAAATCAAAATGTGTGTAAAAACTGTGATTAACGCGCGAGTAAAAGATTTAATCGCGTGACAGCTCCACTAACAATGCATGCTGTATTTGTGTAGCAGCTTAGGCGAGCCATTTGCATGGTGAAAATTTGACATTTTCTTCAATATGTAGTTCTGAAATGTACAGAACGTCCAGAACTGAAATATTTCTCTTTTGCATGTACGTATGTCGAACAGATACATGCAAAAGGAGCATCAAGGACATTTTGACAGTTGGTACCTGACTGGTTAGGTTTACACTGAAGTACCAGAAAATCCGGTACTGGATCCTATGCAAAATACATTGCAACACCACCTATGAACATCATTGCTTGCATTTGCTGTTTCCACCATGAGAATGGCCGGTGATCACAGATGGAGCAATTGACGATTTTCAAAGTGGTTTAATAGTCGGAGCCAGTGACATGGGTCAAAGTAGCAAAAGTTTGGATTTTCACATATGAGTATTTCAAGGGTGTACCGTCCAGCAAACCTTGAACTTATGGCAGCAGTGTGGCTGTAAAAAGGCTCTGGGTAAACATGACCAGTGTTGGCTGGCAAGAATCGTTTCATAAGCTAGGCAGGCAACACTGCCCCAAGTAACATCGGAATTCGATGCTGGGGCCTCAACAAACATCAGCACTGTGCAACATTCCCTCCAAGATCCCATGGGGGACTTAGCAAGTATTAACTGGTATGCCAGTTTTTCTGGTACTTCAGTATATATCTATTTTGTTCCAAGTCACTGTACAACAAATTGTTCAAAGCATAACATTCAACATGTGAGGAAATATCAGTTTAGCCAGCAAGGTTTAGACATCTTCAGACTGACTGTGTTTAACTTTTTGGTCAGCTGAGGAATCTGTTTTATTTAAAAAATTGTTCACAATGTGAGCATGGTTTACAGAGACTAGATAAAACCTTTGCATTACATGTTTCAGTAGGTGTGCTCTTCTAACACTTAGGCTCAAAAGTATAATGGCTCCTGACAGATTCAGCTTCTCTCAGTGGACACAATTACTATGTAAATATCTTGTAAATATGTAAAAATTCTAGAGCATCACAAAATAAAGCAAATATTTTATCCACAAATGCAGAAAGCTTTCTCTGTAAAAAAAAAAAGACTTCTGCGCATGCTTGAATATTCTAAAAAATACAATATTAATTGATTTATTGGTTTATTTATCTGTTTTTTTTTTTCAATAATAAAACGGTGTTTGTCTTCATTGTTTTTCTAATAAATTCCACTTGAAAAATGCTTCACACATTTTTCCTGCTATAGCTAATTTAAAAAATGGAAGGACATGGAAATTGAATGATGTAATTCCATTTCATGGCACATTTTTGGTCAAATGGTTTGGATATTGGTCTGTTGTGTCTCTTAGTATTTCTCAGGCCAAACCATTTCTTGAGCCATGCACAGGGTTTTTTGTTACTTTTCCCTCCCACAAACATCCACAGGGCCAAAATGGGATTAAACATCAAAAGGATAATGCACAGTATTACACAATGTTTCCATGACCTTTGCTGTCCATCATTCTTAACTAAACACCTTGGCCTTGGTCACTTGCAAGGCACAGTGGCTGTCCAAGAGACATTTCATAACAAATACTTGAGAGTCAGTTATGTAACCTATAAAACCATGCATTATATAAGCACGGAAATGACATGTACAAGATTCCATATTAACGAATAGTTTTAGCCTGTCTCTTTTCTAACAGTAAGAACAGAAAGACTTATAAAAGTCTCACTGCTTTCCCTTTTTTCCACAGTCTTGACAATGAAACAGCTCGGAAATTGTGCACTTCCTGCACAGCAAGATCCCAGACTCCCATATACGACGAAGGCATAATAAGAAAGAACGGACATAAGCACTGGGTGTCCTCTGCAACAGAACTGAGAAGTAGTGAAATAAACATGAAAAGTATACTAACATTAAAATCATTTAGAAATAGGAGAGTAGATGGGAAAAGACATTTTTATGATTTCTTTTTGGATCATTATGTAGACTCTACACAAATAATATAAAGGTAGGAGTATTTGAAATGCTCTGCAGCATATCATTTTTAGTGCCTTATGCAAGCGAAAAACAATTCTGCATTTTGCACCCATACGAATATGAGCGACTGTAATATTGCTGCTGTGAAAATTACAGCACCGGTGTTCTTTGTAAGACAGTATTAAAGTTTGTGTTTAAATGAAATTAAAGTGGTAAGGTAATGAGCAGGTTTATGGTTAACTTATTTTATCCCCAGAGCATCAACACTATCAGTACCATATTTACTATTTGTGAGCTCTGAGATTCAAGGCTGAATATTAAACCCTACACATAGTGCTGGTTTTACAGAGATTTGTTAATATGTGCCAAATTTGGTTTAAAAATAATAATAATAAATACTTTTATTAAAGATACTTTGGATAATCTAAATAGGAAAGAATCTAGGAAAGAATCTTCCATGGACTAAATATAAATATTTATTTATTTTTTTATTTCAAGATCATTTTCCAATATCTATACTGGCATTTTAGAACGTGTGAAAAACATTAACAAACCAGAAACACACCAACAAAACTCAACAGCAAATGTGGAAATTATAAATACATTTTCTGCCCTGTTGTTTTTGTATTTGATATCATGTTTTGTATTTTGTTGCCATGCTTCTGAATTTCTGCATTTCTGGTTTTCTGGTTGCATTTTCTGATTTGTTAATGTGTTTTGCACATTTGGGTCAATATAAATCCTTAATTAACTTTTTTACAGTAACTAGAAATTAAGAAGATCTTTACCTGCAGTCAATGAGAAGGCTTTGAATAGGTTAAAATATTTTTAGCCTGTATGTGATGCTGTATAAAGTGCATGGTCATGCAGAGACCATTTGGGCAGGTGCTCAAATTTAAATGGATCAAGATGTTAGAACACCAAGTACAGTGTAACCTGCTGAACTAAAGCAACCAATATGCCTCCTATGCTACAACAGTATGTCCTGATGAAGTGTAATGACAAGGCCTAAATATAATGTGTCAACAAACAAACAGGTGAGAGGGAATGCGGCTGACTTGAAACACAAATTGAATTTGCCGTCTCTCAGTGTTGCTGAGTATCTGTCTCTGTATGAAGGGCACAAATAGTTCACTTGTTGTGTCACATCAGATATTATAACACTTTAGATTTAAAGTTACACTGGCAGTTATGGAGAACAAGAAATGACTTACCTTCTTGTGTCAGTGTCACTGATTGCTGCTTCTTCACGTTCACATGCACACACAAGCTGGTGGTTATACGCTTCATTTCTATTGCCTAATGGGACCTTCATTTAAAGTGGGAGGGAGACGCACAAACAGATACCATAACAATCTCAAGGCTACTGGCAACTTCACATTTCAGCTTATGGTTAGCAGCCAGACATGCATTTCTAACGTATAGGTTAAATAATGTTAATTGTTAAAATTCTTCTTGATAAGGTTCATGGAGAGGCAAAAAAAACAACAAAAGCAAACAAACAAACCCCCGCCTTGCTAAAACAGGCACCTTGGCCGTTGAGGGGAAAAGGGGCAGGTGCCCTCACCTCCGCATGTGTCTACTGAACAGGAAATGTATTTCATCATTTCATCATGCTGATTTCATCAGTTAAACTTTTCTTTGGCTAATATTATTCTAGGCACCCCAGTTTGAAAGCTACTACATGTGAAAATGCACTTCTTGCTTCATTTATTCATAAAGTTATTATTTTCGCAATGTTATTCATAAGGTATACAGCTAATATCACTACTTTGTATTTATTCTAACAGACCTAACAGAATTAATCCTTATATTTCTTGACTGCCTGAGTACTACTAACTGAATTAGGAAAAGGTTACTGTAGCCTTGATTGACCACTAGCTTTTATGTACTTTCTAACCAATATTAGTTATTAATCAACAATCAGTTTTCAATCCTATCCACAGATGGTCAATGTACCTGTGTATCTGAGGCTATGGTGTTCATTCCAGCCAAATACTTGCTTGAAGACCTTAAACACTTGACTAAACAAGGGGATAAGTCTCCTATGGCTCCTTTTTGCCTGGAATGAAAAACTGTAGCAACATCGGTCCTTTGTAAATAAAATCAGAATTTTCCTGATTAAAACTATATTGACTAAGAAATGCTAATTTGGTATAATTAAGATATTTCTTGCATCTAACTAATAGCCTCGGTGTTGTTGGGTGTGTGTTACAAACAGGAAGAAATCTGAACTCGCAGATCTGCCTTTTGCTTGCAAATGTCATTTGGAGCTAAATATCTGCAGTCCTTGCTGACAGTTTCTGAGACCTCCTGTGAGAGTGTTAGTGTGCATGTATTTGTGAGTGTGTGAGCATGTAATGAAGCAGCAGAGCCAAACTGCTCAGCTATTGGCTGCTTCTCACACATTCAGTGCGAGTCGCGTCTCTGTGGCTACAGGGAAGAGCATCAGCTTAGCACTCTCCACTCTGCTGCTGCCACAGACTAAGGTAGGACAGCGACAGCCACACTCACAGCCAACTTCACACTCATTCGCTGCACTTTACAACTACAGCTAGCTAATCAAGTGACCTGTGTGTTTTATAGGCAGTGTGATGGGCATTTGAGCTTTGCAGTGCTTGTGATAGGCACTAGAGGAGAGAGTACAAGGTTATTAAGGAGACTCAAACCACCAAGCAATAAAGAGATACTGACTTTAGGCTGACAGACTTGTATTTGTTTATAGGGGCTTTATTTGTAATAGTGCTAAGTTTGGAGAAAGATAATTGCATATGGATTGCATTTGTGCCTGGGAACCATGTTTAATATTTCTGTGAATTTATCCCCCTTTTTGCTGCAGTGTTATCAGTTATCAGACAATCGAATCTTTTTTTTGCTGTTTTGTCAATTTTGTGTGGTTTTGCATTTAAGTCCTTTGGAGAAAAAAATTTTCAAAGCATATTTGTTAAACCTTTGTAAATTTAAACATAGGCACACACAAACACACACACACACAAGCAT
>JAOVVG010000047.1:20668650-20679175 GCA_028566375.1 Leptodoras nelsoni | reverse complement strand
TGACCCCGTAACTGGGAATAAGCGGTACAGAAAATGACTGACTGACATAACCAGTGTTTAATACAATTAAAAAATATGTTTTCATTTGATGTGGTTTAGCTTTACTGGTGTATGCACCAGTGAAAGAGTGAAAATATGGAGACATGACAGACTATTTCCAGCTGGAAACATGTAAAGGAAACGTGTAAAGGAAAGACTCGAGCTCTTTGGCAAACTTTGACATAAAGCAGCAGACATAAGAAACTCTGTGTTACTGAGCATGTCATAGAAGACCAAGGTTACTGGACTAGTTAAATTCTTTTATTGCCATAAAACCATTAAAACCTAAACTGAACTGAATATTATATACTTCTTGACATAAAGGCTTTTGAGGTTTAAAATATAGATTTTGCAGTAGATATTGGTCAGATATCAATGCAGCCTTAGCAGTTATGCTCACTTTATCCAGGCACATCCACTAAAAATTTAATTGCAGTATATACTCTATACAATTTGGAAAGTCTTCAGACCCTTTCATTTCTCTGAACATTTTCTTATGTTGCAGCCTTGTGCTAAAGTAAAACATATTCACGTTTTTTCTCATCAGTCTGCTCTCAATACCTCATAATGACAAAGTGAAAACAAATTTATTGAAAAGGAAAAAAGAAAATATTGCATTGACATAAGTATTCAGACCCTTTACTCAGTACTTAGTTGAAGCACCTTTGGCTTACAGCCTCCAGTCTTCTTGGGTATGTTGCCACAACGGTTGCACACCTGGATTTGGGGATTTGGGGATTTTCTGCCCTTCTTCTCTGCAGATCCTCCATCAGGTTAGATGGGCACAGCTGGTGGTCAGTCATTTTCATGTTTGATTAGGTTCAAGTCAAGGCTCTGGCTGGGCCATTCAAAGACATTCACAGAGTTGTGCCTAAGTGGCTGCTGTGTTGTCTTGGCTGTGTACTTAGGCTCATTGTCTTGTTGGAAGGTGAACCTTTGGCCCAGTCTGAGGTCCCGAGTGCTCAGGATCAGGTTTTCATTAAGAATATCTCTGAATATCTTTGCTCCATTCAGCTTTCCCTCAACCCTGACCAGTCTCCCAGTCCCAGCTGATAAACACCCCCACAGAATGATGCTGCCACCACCATGCTTCACTGTAGGGATGGCATTAGGGAGATGATGAGTAGTGTCTGGATTCCTCCAGATATAACGCTTAGAATTGAGGCCAAAATGTTCAATCTTGGTTTCATCAGACCAGACAATCTTGTTTCTCAGTCCTTTAGGTGCTTTTTTGTAAACTCCATAATTGGTGGAGAGCAACAGTGATGGTTGACCTTCTGGAAGTTTCTCCCATTTACACACAGGATCTATGGAGCTCAGCTACAGTGACCATTGGGTTCTTGGTCACCTCTCTTACCAAGGCCCTTCTCCTCTGCCTACTTAGTTTGGTGGGTCGGACAGCTCTAGGAAGTGTCCTGGTTGTTCCAAACTTCTTCCAAAGTTGCAGCAGATTTGTTTCTGTAGCCTTCTCCAGATCTGTGCCTCCACACAGTCCTCCTCACGGCTTGGGTTGTGCTGTGATGCATTGTCAGCTGTGAGACCTCATACAGACAGGGGTGTGTCTTTCCAAATCATGTTCAATCAGTTGAATTTACCACAGGTGGACTCCAATCAAAGTGTAGAATCATCTCAAATATGATCAAGAGAAATGGGAGGCCCCCAAAGCTATATTTGAAGGGCCAAGGGTCTGAATACTTATGTCCATGTGAAATTTTAGTTTATCCTTTTAAATAAACTTGCAAAAAATGTTAAATTCTGTTTTCATTATGGGGTATTGATTACAGATTGATGGGGGGAACACTTGATATTTTTTATTTTAGTCCAAGTCCACATCATAAAAAAATGTGAACAAATGTGAGAGGGTCTGAAGACTTTTCGAATGCATTGTATACAGAAACGTTTGTGGACACCTGGCCACCACACACATGTGGTTCTTCCCCAAACCATTGTCACAATTGTATACGATGTGTGTGTGTGTTTTAGCATTAAGATCTCCCTTCACTACAAATAAGCGCTCCAAGCATGACAATGCCTCTGTGTACAAAGCAGGCTCCAGGAAGACATGTTTTGCCTGGATGTCTCACTAATTATCTTGTGGCTGAATTCCCCACAGCCACGCTCTAAAAACCTAGCGGAAGTCCTCCACAGAAGATTGGAGGATATTATGACAGTAATAAATCTGGAATGGGATGTTTTAACAAGCACATAAGAGTGTGATGGTCAGGTGTCGATAAACATTTTACTTTTTTTTTTTACAGTGCATTCTTATATCATAATTAAAACATAAAACATCAGTTTCTATTTAAGGGTTCTGTTAGGTAAGCAGTCGTGAGTCACTGCTTCTGGGTCATGTCCAATCTTAAGCTAGCAGGAACAAGCACAGAGAAAAAAAAGCAGGCGTGACATGAGGACATTCAGTCTGAGCACTCAGCTCATTTTTTAAAACAAAACACATACTTTCATTTTTAATGCTGTTGTCCTTCTGCAAATCCACTCTCCAAATACCGCAGTTGTTCATAATAGACAAGTCATTAATTAATTGTGACATTTAGTAATAGTCCATTCCTCTACTTACACTCAATTTGAGCTAAATATTCACTATAATAGTGCCTTATTCATGATGAATCCAGGAATTAGATGTTCTAAATTAATCTAGGGTAATCCGGTTTAATGTAAGACATGCAAATGGCCTGACCACGTTGTCAAGCCTCATTTATATCCTCAGAGTCAAGTGTAGGTTTTGGTGTTATGGAATTAGATCTCTTTCTGTGATTAGTGGCATTCAATATCACACTGATTACATATTTGACTCAGCATGGATTAATTATCCTTATCTTATACATGAATATGATTAGCAGTTCATTATTTCAATCACAACACTGAATATGGTAATACAGAGTACATCTGAGGTCTATAGAGAAAACAATCCCCAAAATAGGGTTAAATGTACAGATTTTAACCTTTGGGTTCTATTTGGGTAAAAATAGACCCCTTTAATTTTACCTAAAGTGGAACCATATTAAAAATGCTTCCCAAAATCTATTGAACGTGGAAAATCTACTGAACATTTTCCTTTTTAAATGGTCAAATTCTCTTCAGTTTCAGCTCCTTATTTAAGCTAATGTGGACCATGAACAGTACAACCATTGCTAGGTAGCGAACAATACACTACAGTTAAACTCTGATACTGAACTATGGGAGACCAAAAATGTCATTTATAGTGAGAAACTTAGTAACTGATGCTGCAGGTGAGAATCAACTCTTGATAAAGTTTTCTATCTTTATTTCCATTTGACCATGCCAGGCCACAGTTAAAAGACTCAACCATCACATTCCATGTTCGCAAAACAATAAGTCTCATCTGCAAACTGTTTCAATATCAAAATAGGCAAGCATGAAATGTTTTCTAGAGAAAAAAAAAATAACACTGAAAAACAATTTCTAGATCTCTAGTACAAGTCATCACACATACCATGAATAAATGGGGAAAAATATTTTGTTTTTTAGGCTAATTTGGCTTGATGTTATACCTAATGTTACAATAACCAATGAGAGTGTAATGACTACATGAAACATTTGCTCAAGTCACAAAGTCACATAAAAGTCAGGATTGCAAAATGTTAACAAAATCCCTTGTGCCAAAAAGTAGGAAACTTTAAAATAGCTATCAGCGCAATCAGACAATCACACCCACAGGCACAATAAATTTCAACACCAGACATCTTTAGCTAATAAATAAAAATAAATTACCTTACACAGTTTTATAAATACAACTTTATCGAACTCATGATAAAGCTGAACGAATCTTTTTAACGAGTCTGATTTGGCAGTTCAGTGTTCTGTATTATTTCTGTCCTCGTCAGGACAAACGTTCCTCTCATTTACTGTGGTAATGAGCTACACATTGTTGATGTCAATGTTGCAGGAAAATCTTTTTTTCCACAGAATAATCCATCTGCACAGTATTTGTCATTAGCATTTCACTGACTCGTGTCATGACCCACTAAGCTTAACAGAGTTAGGTTTTACATATAAGAACGTCTGCAAATGGTCCCAAAAGGTTCTTGTTAAAGATACAGCGCACCCACACTAAATATGTGGTAAAGGGCTTAATGTTCTCGGAAAAGGTATAGTTCTGCTGGGGGAGAATGTAAGGCATGTATGTGTTCTCTCCCTGCTCCTGGATCCACACTTCATATTTTACCTCTCTTACCTTCAGGTACTTAAGGTTCCAAGGAATCTGCCAGGATACAGAGAGCTTTGCTTCATGGGCAGCCTGCACTGATGTCTGGCACTTGGGTTGTCTGACACGACCAGGATGTACTACACTGGCAGCTCTGCTCTTTTTCAGATTGGGCTTAACTTTCAGACCTTCCCTAACGACTTCCAGGAATGATTGAATGTCCACAATGGTGTCTTGATAAATCCGGAAAAGCCACTCCGGGTTGCGACAACAAAGGTGTCTTGGGACCTCCTTGCCAGCTAGGATACGTTCCTGTTCCTCTTTCTCCAGGTGAGTGATGCCTCCTTGGTCCCAGGGGCGGTCAGGATAGGCCACAGAATTCTCTTCAAAGGTGTTTCTCCATGCTATATACTGCAAGTCCATTCCTGGCAAGGAGGCCAGAGTTTTATATGGTGTATAATGTTCTGGGTTGACCGCATACGGAAAAAGCTCGATGACAGCAGCCCCTCGTGGTAGGAACATGGACGTGATCAGCTGCGCACCGTGCATGCTGACCAACATGGATGCTGCACTGATAATCTGCACTATGCTTGCAAATGTTTGCTCCTCCAAGGACACAGTGACTGTCCTCATTTTGTATTCCTGAGCTAAAGCAAGAAGCAACTCTGCCTCATTGAGTATCAGCCTGTTAGAAGCTCGACTAAACACTACTATATAATCATCACCTTCAGGCCTCTCCTCTGTTGTGACATTAAGTCGGTCCATTAGGAATGAGGCAAATTGACGAATCTCATTCCCAGATACCAGAATGTTGGCTTTGGGCCCTTGGGGCTGTACAAAGCCATACTGATACCATGTGGTCATCTTTGACAATCCAACATACGATTTGGTGAAGCACATGAGCTTGCCAAAGTTCCGTAAGTGCTCTTTAAGCAGAGGCTGTTTGCTGCTAAGCAGGCGATAGAGATCAAAATGGCTCCCTTCTCCCCAACCTTCCATGAAGACCAGCCTGGCTTCATCATCCAAGTCTGTGTATTGTTGCATGGTGTAAAATATTGGAAGAAGATCATCATGGAAGATGTGCATCAGGTTATCAGCGTTGAAGCGATTGAGGATGAGAGTGACATCTGGCACAAACACAGGCTTCGGCATGTACTTCAGTGCAGCTGCAGGCAGTTCTAAAAAGTTAAAGTACTGAGTATTATGATCCTCGACAGAGGACAAGTCCAGCAGGGCTGGTTGGAAGCGACGCGGGCCCAAATTGGGAAGCATGACTGAGGCATTACTGTGAAAGAATATGAATTCCTCGGCTTCGGTACAGTAACAAAGATAGTCAAAACGGCAAATGCGGTCAGTGTGCATCTTGCCGGTACAGACCATCCTTGTGCCTTGTTGCTGCAGTGCCAGCAGGGCTGCATGATAATCTATGCG
Source organism: Leptodoras nelsoni (assembly GCA_028566375.1). NCBI lineage: Eukaryota > Metazoa > Chordata > Actinopteri > Siluriformes > Doradidae > Leptodoras > Leptodoras nelsoni. The sequence continues at coordinate 20,673,522 of JAOVVG010000047.1, read as the reverse complement.
CACATGTGAAAGCTCCTGGGACTGACGCGTTAACTGCAGCTCCTCTTCCAGTTGGGCCATGTGGTCGCTTAGCCGAACGTACTTCCATAGCAGGGCTGCGACCAGCGACACAAGCAGGCCATTTAGCACTGCTGCCAGGTTCATTCTACAGCCTAATGCATGCATTGCAGCTGAGCTTCAACACCACGCTCATGCTCGACCTGCACCAGAAAGAAAAAAGACATAAATATATATATTTTATAAACTTACAACAATTTGTAGTAATGTAGAATCTTTAGTTCTCTAGTGTCGAAATTCTACATGACCCTAATCATTCTTAATAAAACTTATCTTTATTTATTACTTATCTAAAACTTAGCTTTATACCTCTTCCTGGACTACCTTTTCTCTTTCTGGTACACCATATGGCCAGACGTTTCTGGACACCTGACCATCAAACCAAAGTGTGTTTTTTAAACATCCCATTTCAGATTATTCTATTTTGCTGTTATAATAAACTGCACTCTTCTGGCAACCTTTCCACAAGATTGTGGAGTGTGGCTGTGGAGATTTGGGCATTCAGCCACAAGAGCTAGTGAGATCAGGCACTGATATTGGGTGATAAGGCCTGGCTTTTCTGTTCAAAACTGTTCAGTGGGGTTGAGGTCAGGGTTCTGTGCAGGCCACTCAAATTCTTCCACACCAACCTTGGAAACCATGTCTTCATGGACCTTAGATTGTACAAAGAGACACTATCATGCTGGAACAGGTTTGGGGCCACTTGGATCAAGTGAAGGGAAACTGTGATGCTACAGTTTAAAAAGATTTTCTATACAGTTGAGTGCGTCCGAATTTGTAGCAACAGTTTAGAGTGTGATGGTGTCCACAAACCTTTGTCCATATATTGTACATCCTCTTTCCCAATAGTGAGTTACAGAAAAGAAAGACTAATGGCTGAGCTTCACAGCATCTCATTTTCTGAGCTGCTGACTTTCTCAAATAGCCATCAGACCCATGGAACAGGCCCAGTGACCTAACATACACACACATGCTTTATAGTCCCCACTGGTGTGTCCATCTAAGTCCCTCTATATGAGAGATTATTTGCCTTGTGGGAAGATTATTACAATCTTCCAGTTTCTGTCTTCTATAATATGAGTGTTATAAATCTGAATCAATATTTGCTTGAAGCACCTTCTGTTAACTTACCAAGCAAAATTCCTTTTTATTTCTTCTGACAAAATTTCTCAAAGGCTATTTGGATGACATTAATGTTAAATGGGGAGCTATGGTAACTAGATCCCATAAATATGCTAATTTTGCGATTCTATTTATGTCCGGATTGGCAGTATATTTTTTCTCCACTCTTGAGAAATCTCAGACAAGGTCAAGGGTAGGCTGAGAATTGCAACACTGCTTTGGGTGGATATCCCAGTGATTTAGTAGGATTATTATTATTGCTTTATGCTTCAGAACATGTTCGATTTAGAATATGTTTCTGACCATGTTATAGTCAGTGAATATGTATCCATAGAATTTCTATATACTTGGGTCATATTTGATCATAGATCTGGCTTGCCTATGCACATGCCTTATGTGGTGTTCTATAAATACATGTGAAATATGATTGTTTCATGGCTGTCTGGATGTAATTTCAAGGAGAAGATCAATATTTTAAAATATAATTCTTTGACTAATGCTTATATACAGATGATGTATGTATATAATGGATGTATATATGGATGGTCACGGTTAGACTTTGAATTATAGCTTCTACCTCAGCTAAACAAAACTCCCTGTTATGGGGAGCACTAAGAGAATTAGGCGTGGGTGGTATCATGGTATTTAGAAACACCCTCGGTATGATTTTCAATTCCGTCAAAAATACAGACGCTCCAATTTCTATTAAACTGATACAGTGTTGAGGTGCTGTATTGTAGTGCACAGCATGCACCAACAAAGGTCTGTCTACTGGTAAGAAACTTGCTTTCTTTTCAACCAATCACAATAGAGGCTATGCATGTGACATCACCCTAGGCCGAAGTCACTGGTTGGTGGTTACACCCACTGAGTGGCAGATTGAGCAGCAGTGTTAGATTTCAGCTTGAATGTGGCAAATACAGCTTTTTTGAATTTCACTGTAGTGACTGTAGTTCTATAATTGGTGAGTCAGAAAGTTTTTCCCTCCATCACGTGGATTTTTTGGGCTTTAAGACAATGGCATCCTAGGTGCAGATGCCAGATGATATTTGTTTTAAGGCTGTGAGTGAGACTTGTGCAAGTGTTGCTTCAAACATTTTTCTTACATCAGCTGAATGCACCTTCACTGGCTTTGATCCTGTAGCATGATGCACCTGGAAGAACTAGACAATGTGTGTGATTTGTGTAGTCAGTGTGTGTTGTGTAGTCTGCCTTTTCAGTGAAATTAGCACCAGCCACTATTGGTTAATTACCTTGGCTTGCATCCATGAAATATTGTATACTGACCATTAAATCTGTGCAAGAGTTCAGCAGATCACTGGATGGGAAGCTAAATCAATAACTATTTTAAATTAATATATGGATTCCTCTTTGCATAATACAGTTTCAAGTTGCATTTCTTGCCGCAGTGGACTGTGTTAAGTGACAACAATTTGCCGAAGTACTCCCGAGCCCATGTGGCTAAGTCCATCACGGCTGTGATGGTTTCTCAAAGAATACCACCCGAGGGCTCGATGGTCACACACATTCAGCAGTGGCTTCTGCCCTTGGCCTTTAATAGAATTAAGTTTGTCAGTAAAAACACTGAAAGGACACTTTGTCCTTTTGTCTGTTAAACAGATCTTCAATTGAATTCACAAATAACAGATTTCAGATTTTATAGCATTTTTAGAAAGTGTCCCAACTTTTCTGGCTTTGTATATCTTAATTAACACATTTCCAAATGATGTGGCTGTCATTCAGCTGAGCCATCACAGCACATGCGTCCAGTATGCTATTTCAAATTCCAGCACCACCAGTGTAAAACTCCTTCCTGTATGGCCATTTCTTACCTTTAGATTGTAAGACTTGGAACCTAGATTTAAAAAGACACTACAGTCTAAAACATATTCATAAAAATGCCAAAATTACAATTAAATTGAAAGGGAGAAAAGCCTACTCTTGGCCAGTTTATAAACTAGGAAGGCTAATTTTACCACATGATGCAAAGGGTAAAACTCGCTGGATAGCGAGTGTCAGATGTTCGGAGTCTGGAAGCATTACGCTCCAATCCAATCATCCAGGACAAGCACGACGGCAGCAGCAGTGTTTCCAGTTGTGTGCTTTAATCCTGATCACTGTGCAAAGGGATGCATGAGCCATTAACTGTTACTGGCACTTTATTGTTATACATAACACTAAAGAACCACTCACACCCCTGAAGGCACTAGTGAACAGAAACTGTGGCCAGATGACTCTGGAAATAACCATTATGTAAAAAAAGAGCAATTTCTCTTAATTTTATAATGTGAACTGCTGTCTGAAAAACAAAACCACAAAAAAATCTGAATTTGATAAAAAGAGGACTGTGCACACTCTAATGTACTAATATGCCCTTTATAGTGGAGCTGTCATCCTTAATCGAACATGCTTGCTAATCTATTTAAGTGATATTGAAATAAAAGCCTCTGGAAGAAAATTTGCTGCGTGAGCTCAGGACGAAATAAATTGAATTTTTCAAATATTAATAAGCCCTTGATAGTTGTTCTGCTTTGCGGTTTACCTTAACACCGGGTAGATTTTCTGTAGCTGAAGAAGCCAGCTATAGGCTCCACTGATCTGTTTCACATTCGCTGCTTCACTCACAGTCAGTCTTTTCCATCTCAGTTGAAATAAATGAGCTGGCAGTGTTGCTGGAATACTCTTCATGCCTTCAGTGTCACTTATTTATTGTCTGTACTATTTATTGTCTAAGCTACTGCACTCACCCCCAAACTACCAAATAGAAATTTCAGTATTAGTTGGCAAAACATTATACATACAGCCATGAGGAATTGTGAAGATTATACATTTTAGCAGATTCTTCAGTGACAAATTCTTGTACACGTAGTGTTTTTTGTTTTTTTATCCAGAGAGACAGACAAACGCATTAAAGAGACAATGAGGTGAGTAAACTGGCACTAATTTGTTAAAAGCACTAAAAGACTCTTTATGCAGTGAGCGTCAGGAGACTTGGCACTATTGCAGTCATTCAGACGTAATTCATACAGCATAAAGCAAGCATGGGCCATGTCCTTGAGCTGCTCTCCTCCCTTCTCTACATATGAATGGAGAGGTAAAGCAGAGATGACAGAACTCCCTTGGCTCTCTGGCATACAGCTGTGCTGTTTGCTGTGGGGATGATAAGCACCACAATGATGGGGGGAAGGCAGCCTAGTGCTTCTAATGCATTTTAATCAGGCTCATGGAAAGACACTGCTCCCAGTCTTCCACCGGCCCTCGTCCCTCGTCCCATAAAGGGAACCAATGGTGGATCTGCTGACTTCTAGCCTAGTACTTTCCTTCTCCAAATATCAAACCTGACTCACTGGCATGGACAAACAATCTTTTCAGAATCAGGAAACGCAGATCTGAGAAAACGCTGACAAATCTTGGTCATATAACTCTCCAGCTAAAATTATGAAAAATACAAATTATGCACTGCTCTTTTCTGATACATCAGCTGTCTTAGACGGTGCTTTTTCTGGAATCCAATCCCAATTTATGAAATGTTGATATTAAGTATTTGTTCTGCCTGTTTCTGCCTGAAGAAAAGAAAATATTTTACATTTACATTTACGGCATTTGGGGGCGACATGGTGGCTCGGTGGGTAGCACCGTCGCCTCACAGCAAGAAGGTCCCAGGTTCGATCCCCGGGTGGGGCGGTCTGGGTC
>JAOVVG010000047.1:20525396-20539468 GCA_028566375.1 Leptodoras nelsoni | reverse complement strand
AACTAAAAGTGCTGATGGTTGCTTATGTTGGGGTTCTATTTAGTTGTAAGCACACTGTTAATTAGCATTATATATTTATATGCTTTTTATAACTATATATGTAAAGATGGTCCTCTTAAGGATAGCAGGATAGTAGGACAAATGTGTGTGTGTGTGTGTGTGTGTGTGCATGAGCTATAGTTTCATGTGATTTTTTGGAACAGACAGCTATCGGTTGCTCTGTGCCTTGGGGCTTTACAATAATTCTGTAAAATTAATGTTTCCTTTCTGACTGCCCCATTTTCCTATCCTAATTTTCAGGAGTTGTGACTGATATTCTTTTATCTTAGGCCAATTGGCTGGAGGTGTTTCTGCTCTCCTTTTTATTAACAGAACATAGAATGTTAATTTTAAAATATAAATCAGGAATTACAGGAAAGTAATTGGTGTGTAGGCAGTCTATTTATACCTATACAGGTCAATCAGCAGGGCATTCTGTAATTCATTCATTTATTCATTATGAATAAAACAGTTGATTTAAGAAATGAGAGCAACACAACATAAGATGAATACATCCAAAACACTTAACCTTTAATTCTTGTAAGTGTACTTACATTTCCCTAGAGATTACATCAAATAAACAACAGTCTGAATAAAAAATGTAACTTCGCTTACTATTCAGGAAAATCATGTTAAGTGCTATTTATGAGGAAAAAAATAGAGATATTGAAGGATGTATTATTAAATGTCTTTGTGTACTTGTGTAATATTGGGATGTGCTGACTGTGGCAGTGTTAGGCTCACCGCTGGGTGTGTTTGGAGGCCTGTAAAGCCAGACTGTGATTTTACCTCCTGCCTTTCTGTATACACCCTCAGCATTAATAATGCCCAGAGCTGATAATGTGTTACATTTATTATATTCATTTTATAAAAATATATTATTATATTTATTTCATATGACTATATTAATTTATTTTATCTAAATATTTCAATTTATATGGATTTTATATAAATAAATTCATTTCTCTGTGTGTCTTTATATGAAAACATGTCTTCAATGTCAGCTCGACACTTCCCATACTATGGTTGTTTGGAGTTCTTAGCAATTCGCGTAACATAAGTTGTGAGAGAAATGACAAAGATTAACAGTTAGGAATAGTGATGGAGTTGGCATTTATAGCTTTGTTTATTACTTCTTGTAAAATGGAACAAAAGCCAACCATATCACCCTCATGGAGATATAACGATTTATAATTTGCTTGAATTTACCAAAGGTTATATTCTTGAAAAAATGTTAAAATGTTAAGTTTAATTTTAGAAGCTTGGTTCTGATTTCAAAACCAGTGTTTGTGCATAGGATTCAGCCTTAGTGGAATTTTTTATTCAAATAATAAATCGAAAAATAACTAACTTTTAAGGTCGCTTATGATTATTACTTTCTATCATATTTTGTTTCTACTCTTTACACACTATTGTATATATATATATATATATATATATATATATATACACACTCATAGAAGGGTTTTCTATGTTTCATTGTCTATTATTTCAGAATAAAATGACATTATAACATTAAGAAACATTATGAAATAATGCAGAGGGACATATCATGTTTTTTTTTATTTCGAAACCCATTGCAGTATTCCTGATGAAGCTTTGCATAATCTTGACATCAGCTCAAGCAGTTTCAAAATGCAACTTCACCCTAGAGGCTTTTCCTAAAGTAAAAATTATTTTAAAAAAGTTTTAATTTAAAAATTCTTTAAAGTAAAAATTTTCAAAATGACTTGCATGTTTGATCCCACTCTGGTAGGTCTTAACATTTCCACTAAAAAGATAATTATTCTAGCTCTAGTTTATCAGCTTTCATTCTCAAATCTATTAATCATTATTATACAATCTGGGCAAAACAGGAGCGAATGAGACAGGTTATAAAAACAGGCCATTTTTTTCTGTCTAATCAATGAGCATAATCATACAGCCTACATGCGATAATGAGCGGAGGCGCTGACCGCTTGATTAATGACACTATTATCTGTGTGAAAGGAACCTGCTTACTGTCCACCCATCGGCACACTGTGAAAAGCAGAAGTGCACCCGCCTAAATACTTCTCAGTGACTCATCTCATCTCCTCTCTCACCTTATTTATCAGCTTTCTTTCTGCATGTCCATCTCTGTATTTCTTCATGTTTCCTCTTCATCATTTTCTCAAGCTTTCCACTGTAGATTTATTGTCAGGGTTCTCAATTCATTACGTGTGTGTGTATGTGTGTGTGTCTTTATACATTTTATTTAGCCAATTTAAGACAAGTTGCATAAAACGGATTAAGATGAATTTAAAAAAGATCAACAGAGTAGAGAAGAATGTCATGTACAGACCAACTGATAAATATGAAATCTTTCCTGTTTCAATTTTCATGTTCAGTGCTATAAAAGAAATGGCTGAGAAAGGTGTTTATGAAATCCACATTTTTTTAACTGTTCATTTTTTTTCGTTTGTAGTGCCACAGGGAGATGGTGGTCCTTTACTGTAGTTGCTACCAACAGTCAGTTGTATGGTAAGTTAAAAGTAATAGACATTACAAAAAGCTTTATTTAATAAAACTATAATTTACACTCAGTTTATTTTGAGGTATTATACATACATTATATCCCATAAGTCCAGCATCATAGTAGAAAAATTTTGAGAAAATAAAATCGATATACAGAATAAAAAAAAGATGACATAACTTGCTGAATACATCCAACATTTTCCTCAGTTCAGAATTATAGATGTTACATCCACATAGTGTTTATTAGTGTTAAACACACAGCGTTCCATGCCTCAGTAATGCACTGATGCAACATGTTCTACATTCATTATTTTCTCTGTGTATATCTGCACTTTTGATTGACTTTATTTATAATGAGTAAAATTATTTGGACTTGTTGGTCTTTGCCCAGATACATCATGGTCTGTACAAATATGATAATATACACTAACTCAATGACGCTGGACTTATGAGACACTGTGTAACGAAAATAATAGGTACCTTTTTTGCCATTTTATATAAATTTATCCTCGCCTTGCCTATTTCTGTTGATATTGACCGCTGCATGACTAAATAAATTGACGGTCATAAAAAAACAGCTTAAACTGTATTATAGATTAATTGACAAACTGCTGTCTGGAAATGAGATAAACATCCTAAACAAGCTCCTGTTTGTATTCTTTTCTTTTAACAAGACATTAGGGAAAATACCGGATATATACAATACAGCTGAACAGCAATCTTCAGAAAAAATAAATGAAAAATAAATGAAAAACATTAAATGCAGATCCTCCTACTAACTTACAACTTTTTATACCCAAATATATACTATATTACATATACTATTAGATTTATTTGATGTATGTGCATCTATAATATTGCAGCATAATGCATTAAGGTGTCAGAGAAAACAACACTTTAAGCAAACGTGCTTCAGTTACGGAAACTAAGTGTTTCAAAATCCATGGGAGGTAAAATGCAAAATGCGAAATGAAGTTCATGGCTTATTGTACACAGATTTGTTAGTAAAATGTCAATAATGTAAATTATATTACGAGTCTTAAATGAACTGAATGTAATTTTAAGACATGTAGTGTGTTTAAATTTTGATTCATATTTATTCCATAGAATATTTATCACAAGCAGTCCACAATTAATTGTCCTGTAGTCACTCTGTCAATCTGTCTAACAGCTTCAATAAAGTGTGCAGCAGCTGTTTGCTCTGTTAAAAACTGTTGTGTTTTTCTTTCTTCTCTTTGTGTAGCATAGCATGACAGACAGAAGAGTGGCCACGTGTCCATTGTGTGTGTGCATGTGTGTCTGTGTGCATGAGAATGAGAGAGCGAGAGAAAGAGAGAGAGAGAGAGAGAGAGAGAGAGAAAGACTGAGTGAGTGAGTGAGTGAGTGAATGGAAGGGTAAACCCTAGTCTGCCAATGTCTCTTTTCAGAAAACGGCACACTAATGTGTGCCTCTTTTCTTTCTTTCTTTCTTTCTTTCTTTTCTTTCCTCCTACCTTCCATCCTTCTTTTCTTCACACTCTTCTTCTCTCTGCTGTGTTCACACATAAATCAACCAAATACACAAATATGAGCCCTTTAGTCCATCCCAACGAAATCTTTGCTTTTCATGACTATGAGTGTTTTTCCATTGTAGTCTCTAGAAGAATGTGTAGATATTCGTAGATAATAATAATAAAATTAAAAAAAAGTCCAACACTGGTAGCCTCTTCAGGATATTTTCAATGACCGTATGCTTGGTTCAGTGTTTCACAAAACTGCTATGGTTATTCATTTAACTCTGATTTGCCTTAATAGTTATTTTTCATTTGAAGTATTTGACTCAGGGTGTGTATTTGTTATTCCAGTGACATACCTTTCTATTTAAAATGGCTTCTTGTTATACATCTAATCCAATTTTATAGTGTACATACTATTATAAATGGCTTTCAACATTCCTTTGTGTTAATTGCAACGAACCATTTTAAAAGCATTGTTACTCCTTTATACCTGCCTAATATTTTAGATACTTTACCAGACAAATAAATGTCAATTTTCCTTTATTGCAAAATACATAATAAATGGTGGAAGCGAGTAATCCTATCATCTTATTTAGCACTCCGTTGGTTGCAGTAATTGTTTAATCATGACATATAAGTTAATGGTGTGTGTGGTGTTGATGTTTAATGGAACGCTATGTACGACGTTCACGTGATGGCTTCTTACCCTGGCTTTCTATGAGTCTGAATGGATGATATAATTTCATAGGCAGCTTCAGACATAAGTCTGTTTCTTTTTCCCTGCTGCTGCTGATGGTGAGGATGATGGTGGTGATGATGATGGTGGGCATGAAGGGTGGAGGCACTGCAGAATGACTTGCATTTTGTGGAGCCCACAGGGAAAGACATAATCTTAGTAGGGCTAATTAAGAAACGTAGAGTTTTAATGGACTTCCTAATGCACCAGCGCTGCTTGCTCTTTGTCTGCTAGCATGAGGAAGTCAGACAGCATAATGCATGAAAACTGCATTTTAGTGCTGAATCGATTTGTTGGATGCAGCTGGAGCTCTAACTGATAATAGCTTATTTGGACACCTGATTTATGTTGCATATGCTCTTCTATATTTCATAAAGATTGGATTAAATTGTGAGGAAAGTACCAAGTCAATCAATCCTGCTGAATAAAATCATTTTGGTAGGAGATTTCTGAATTGTAAACCATATATTTAACAGATATTAATAGCTCCTTTTGGTTGAATGATTTGCACTTTGAGTGATCCAGTGTATTTCTATCATCCTGCATTTAACAACTTTCTGCCCTGCCCATCCTTTATTTCTGTCATTTTCCTGTCCTCACCTCTCTTGTCCTTTCTTCCTTTCCCCGCCTGCCTTCTTTTTCTCTCCTCTTTACTGGTGTAATGTTTGTGTCTTGCAGGATGTACAGAGCCAAGTGTTCTTTCTCTTATTCTTTTTCTTTTTCTCTTTCTCTCCTTCTCTCTATCACTGCTGCAGTGCCACGCCTGCCAAACACACACAAATACTCAGGTTCAGAGTACACTAGTATGACGCATATATAACATGAAGCACTTTCAGCTATTCTTCCTTCATACCTTCATAGCCAGGTGTTCATAATACAGGTTATGTCACTGATGTCAAGTTTTTAAATAATAGTTAACATAAATTAATATTTCTACTGACAATCACAACAAGAGCCAGTAATGAAAAAACAACCAAATTGTTCCTGCAGGCCATGTAGCCTGCCACAGTGATAGGAGGAATCGTACTTGGGGGGATGATGGATGTGTCTTTTAGTCGATAAAGCTTCTTTTTTGATTCAGCTTTGTAATTATGAAGAACCTTCTGGAATTTAAGAGACAAAGAGAGACAGAAAGCAAGAGATAAAGACAGATAGATAGAGAGAGAGAGAGAGAGAGAGAGAGAGATTTTGTTTTATGATGCAAAGAGAGTGTGTGCTACATTCACTCTGTAAAGCAGACATTCAGCGGGGACCATGACTGTCGGCCATGTGTTCACTGACAGCCTAGAGACCACAGGGCCTGTGTGTGTGTTTTTATGCGGGAGTGTGTGTTGTTGCGTGTGTGTGGATCGTGTTTTTATTTTTTTGTGGGGACCAAATGTTCCTACAAGCATAGAAATCTCTCATATTTTAACCTTGTGTGGACATTTTGCTGGTCCCCATAAGAAAAGGGTTGTTGTAGTTTTAACAAAATAAAAAAAATGCCAAAAAGTTGCATTTCCATTACTGAGGTTAAGGTTAGGCTTAGCGTTCAGGTTAGCATTAATTACCTGCAGTAATAATTATGTCAATGGAAAGTCTTCACAAGTACAGCAAAACAAAAGCATGCATGTGTGTGTGTATGCATGTGTGTGTGTATGTGTGTACCATAAGAGCTTGCTCACAGAGGAACTGGTGCAGTCTGTTTCAGACCAGTAGCTTGTCACAAGGCTTCTCTGGTCCTTAATGAGCAAACTGCCTTCTGCTGTAATATAGAAGAATCCTTACAGACATAAGAAAAAAATTCCTCCTGTTATTGTATTTCTCACACATTCTAATGTGTTCTCTGTGCAGGGTGAATATTTTCATTTCACATTTCTGCAGCTTAAATTCCTCAGCCAAATAATTGATGATTGAAAACAGGTCCTGATTGAAAGCAGCTATGAGTGATTGTGGGAAATGTTATATTAATATAATTGTTTATATGTTGTTTTATTTTGTCTTTTTAGTTCTCTACTACGTCAGAGGTCGCAAGAGCCTTAAGGTGAGTGTTTTCTTACACATATTTAGCCAGTGGATACCTTGTTGTAATGAAACATTTATCATCACAGTATAACATTGCATAAGTTTCATTAATCCTGCATATGACCCTGGTATTCAATTTGTATTTATTACAGCGTTTATTAATTATTAATAAGCCTGTAATGAATTCATTTATTAATTATTACTAATAGCCACACATTAGTCCAACATCTGAACCAGACGGTAAAAGTATATGCAGGTTTTAACAATAACAATGTTGGTCAGCTTGCCTAAATCATCAGGTAGGTGAGGAAGGGAAATGCATGCACTGATGCATTTGTATTTAATTTGTATTTTCCTGTCACTTCTGAAATTCACCTTCGGCAGCTGCAGCAGGCTTGATAAGAAACTGAGTCTCTGAGTCACTCCATGAACTCAATCTCGTACACACCCAAGCCCACACGCAGATGTGTAAACATACACATACATAAGCTTATATACCAACTTGTATGCACAATACCATATTTTTGGTGAGTTTATAATCTGAATTTAATCCTGCTTTGCATTTTGATGTGTTGGGTATAGAGTTAGCAGCATCTCAATGCAAAATGTTGATGCAGTTCTATCTATCTATCTATCTATCTATCTATCTATCTATCTATCTATCTATCTTTCTCTTTTTAACTATTCTTTTTTTTCTGGTTGTGGCTATATGATTGATCTAAATGTCTGATTTCCACTGGGATACCAAAAGCTGTTTTTAGATGCAAGGCAAAGTCTTTTTGCTCACTGAGTGCAGCTGTCTGATGCAGGACTTATTTGCTGCTCCATCAGCAGTCAGTACAGTACTGTACCTGAGACTTAAAGCCTAATCAGAGAGTCTTCTGTTTCTTCACAACACACCTTTAAACTGCTAACTAAAGCTTTCAGCATTTAGACAGAAAGAAATAACAGCCTACTAATGACAAAAAACTAAGACGTATTTTGTCAAGATTATGTCTTTACTACCTAAAGCCGAGTAAATAACTAAAATGTACAAAACTGGTCTGCATTAGTATAAATTCAAAACATTATTTAAATATATTACAGTATCTGAAATGTTTAATCTATGTGCCAAGCTAATTATTACAACTAAAATAACCTGTACCGGACTATTTAGTGATCACTGTCTGTCTGAAGGAAGACCTTCAACAGGGTGCTTTTTGAACACAGAAGCCAGTCTATCTGAAACCGTGTGCAGTAAGGAAGAGAAGAATCATAGAATGTTGATCTATCACACAACTGTCAGAGGAGCAGCTGGTGTTTCACCAGGAAGCCGCCATGGCCCATTCAGTCAGCCGAAAACACTGAGCTGCACAAATTCCCTGATAGAAATATGAACTGTCTAACCACAGAAATGCTTTGCGATGTGTGCTGCGTTATCTGTAATAGCTATTCATTGACTCCCAAGGACATTTGAAAATAAAACCTAAAACAAAGCTTTTTAGTAAACAGACTCAAAAACATGTGGCACAAACTCATCCGATACCGGTCTAATAAGCTGGGATGTATTTTCAGTGCTGCTTCTGCACAGTATGGTGGCATTCTTTCTTTGAAGGGCACAGGCAGGCATCCAAGATCGCCCCACTCACCTCTCACACCTTCTAGGTGAACCCATAAAAAGATTTGCAGTACCAAAGGCTTTCTATGAGCTTTGTCGCTATTAGGATAATCTGGAAGGCTAGTGAAGCTAATGATAGAGGATTAAAGAGAAATATATTGCCTGTACATCATATGCTGGTATGTTCAACTATGTAGGAATTAACAGGGACTGAGCTGCCAGGGTTAAATATGAGGCAGGCAAATGTCAGGATAATTGAGTGGCAGGAAGTATATACACTGCATTAGTTAAACTTGCTGAAATCATTTACCTGAAATTAGGAGAAATTGGAACTGCTCTTTCTCCATATGAAGCCTGTATCTGTAGCTGGAAGGTAGGAACAGATCGGTGTGAGTGTACAGAATAGACTCATGTGAATAGTTTACAAAAAGACCTCACACAGCTGTTCTCTCACAAGAATGAATCGTGCTGAACAAGTGTTCAGGTTGGTGTCAAGTGTCTGTCTATGAATCACAGCTCTCTCCTGAACATCCCTTTAAAGTAAGAAATCATTAATAATAAAACAGACAGAGATCATGTATTACTTGTTTGTATTACTCTATAAAAGTGATTCAGCCCCTCTGAGTCAGGAGCAATAATGGAGGAATCAAGTCAGTGTTAGCTCAGAGATCATGCACTCATCTGTTCAGAGATGTTAGTCTGACCTCAATAGTCATGCTGTCAGAAAAGAGAACCTCCACAGCAGCAAGACCACAGCTGGAGTACTATTACAGCCCCCAGTTATCTGGCCATGCTATGTATACTGTTAAACATGTGCAAGGACTTCTCTCTGTAAGGGTTACATTGAGAAATGGCACTGATCCAGAATGTGTGATCAGTTATTGGATATAAAAAAAGAATAAATCCAATCTAGTTGTACAATAAAATCTCATTAAAAATCATTAAAATATCATCAAATAAAATATTAGCCTGAAATATTACAGAATTGGACAGCTTTATTGTCATTCTTTCCAATATAATATATTGGCCTTGGTACAATATACTATATAAAAGTGACAACAATGCCATACAAGATCATTACTGGACAATAATGAGTACAAACAATAATAATAAAAAATAAAAAAATTATAATAATAATAATAATAATGAGGAGAAGAAGAAGAAGAAGAAGAAAATGAAGAAGAATACTGGGCACCTGATATACCATAACAACAGCAAGTAGTTATCTACTGCAAAAATGATAACTGTTTTACATTTTATAATTGTTTTAAAGTTACATAATTAAATATTGCTCATACTGTATTTGCACTATGATATCTATCTATTTGTTTTTGATTGGCTTTCTTTTGTTGCATATATTTATGATTTATAAATTTGTACATTTGGTTACCCATTTTAAAGCGTAGTTGGATCGGTATCAGCCGTTAATCAAGGCTTCAGTGTTGGTGTTGGTATCAGAAAAGTGAATCAGCATCATGCCATGTCTAGTTACAGGAAGTTTAATTATCTGATCTGATCTGATGTGTATGTGTGTGTCTGATTGACAGGTGAGTGGATGCTGTTATCTGAGGACACAGGCAGGATATGCGCAGTGGACAGAGCTGTATGGTGGAGTGGGTCAGCTGGTGTTGTGAATCAGGCCGCCGTAATGAGTGGGCACGGCTTCTTCATAACACCAGGGTCACACCCTACCACACTCAGCACCTGCCAGTGTGCACACATATATCCACTTATATCCATACATAGCCATAAACATGCAAACAAAATCATACTGACCCAAGCAGGACTGACTTCACAGAAAAATGGAAGGAATCAGACTGTGGAAGGCTGCATTATATGGACCATATACTATGCATATACATGCATTATATGTTAACATTTTTTATATCCTGAACTATATAACAGTTCCACTGCAAAGAAAAAAAGTGTTGTGTATTTTGGTAGATGTCATTGCTTATTTAAAATTAAAAACATAAAACTCATACATTGTTAATACATACAATTTTATGTTTGACTGTTATAAGATGTTTTGCGATTTAGAAATAAAAATATTACCTAACAATCAATGTCTGTATTTTCTAAACCCAAAATTATTTGCATAAAACAGCATACTATGTTTAATGAGTCCTGTTATTCATTCACATACTTATAAGACAGTCAATGTTCATATTGTATTATATTGTAAATACATGTATAGGATACATGTATAAGATATAGATATAGTTATAGAAACATAGATCAGCCATAACATAAAAAAACATATCCAGGCGAAGTATGAAACATTGTTTATCTCAGAAGCAGGAAAAATGGGAAAGTGTAAGGATCTGAGTGACTTTGACTAGGGTCAAATTGTGATGGCTAGACGACTGGGTCGGAGCATCTCCAAAACGGCTCCCAGTATAAAATGGTTAGTACCAAAGAAGGAGAACAGGTGACACGGTCATGGGTCCCCAAGGCTCATTGATGTGAATGCAGTAGCAAAGGCTAGCCCGTGTGGTTTGATCCCTCAGAAGAGCTACTGTGGCACAAATTGAAAGGTTTAATGAAAGGTTAATGCTAGCTATGATAGAAAGGTGTCAGAAAACACATGGGGTTGAGTAGCTGCAAACCAGTCAGAATGTCCATGCTGACCCCTGTCCTCCACCGAAAGCACCTACAATGGGCACATGAGCATCAGAATTGGATCATGGATCAGTGGAAGAAGGTGGCCTGATCTGATGATTTACATTTTCTTTTATATCATGTAGATGGCCAGGTGCATGTGTGTTGCTTACCGGGGGAAAGATGCTCCAGGATGCATTAGGGGAAGAAGGAAAGCTAGTGGAGGCAGTGTGACGCTCTGGGCAAAGTTCTGCTGGGAAATTTGGGCCCTGGCATTCATGCATTCTTTGACATGTACCACCTACTTTGTTGCAGACCGAGTACACCCCTTCATTGGTGAATTCTCAGCACGATAATACACCCTGCCAACCTGCAAAAAATGTTCAGCAATGCTTTGAGGAACATGACAAAGAGTTCAAGGTGTTCACTTGGCTTCCAAGTTCCCCATATCTCAGTCCAATCAAGCATGTTTGGAATGGGCAAACAAGTCAGATCCATGGTGGCCCCACATCACACCTTACAAGACTTAAAGGATCTGCTAGTGACATCTTGGTGTCAGATACCACAGCATACCTTCAGAGGTCTTGTGGAGTCCATGTCCTGATGGGTCAGAGCAGTTTTGGTGGCACAAAGGGGACCTATTTAGCAGGTGAATTTAATTCAAACAAAAAACAACATAAAGTGTCTTAGTATGGTGTTGGGCACTCACATGACACAGGAATCACTTCAGTGTGCCTTGAAATTCATTCTACAAGTCTCTGGAACTCTACTCATGGTGGTGAAGAGCACTATGTAGCACATGGCTCCAAAATCCACTCATGAACAGCTGTATCACTAATAACAGCATCAGACTGTGGACCAAATGTACTTGACAGTAGATTTTTCAGAAGCCTATTAGCACACAACAAAAACAGAAAATATGCCAAACTTTCTGAACTGAGATCTTTATGTGCATTTTCTAATAATCAACACAAAAGATACTAACTCGACTGAGAGAGACTGGGAGAGACTGTAGAGGAACCCAATGTGCCTAGTGTTATTTCATTCAGTCATTCATCTTCAGTGATGGCTTTTTGGCTTCTAAAGCAAAAAAATCCAAGGAAAACTGGGCATAAGCTTTCACTCTGGGTGGGATGCCAGTCCATCCCAGGGAACCATGCACACACATAGACACACACACAAACACACACAATTACTTGGGGGCGGGGGGGAGGTGGGGGATCACAGCAATACTGACCAATCATGGCAGTCAGCGATTTCATGTATGTGAAAGGGGGTGGATAGCATTTTCCTCCAGGGCATAGAATTTTCCTCCAATGCCCTTTGATGCAGTATAAGTAATAGTTTGACAAGATGCAATTGGCTGACTTCATGTGTCTCAGAGGAAGCATGTGATTGCTTTTACCCTCATAGGTTGGTAGGTGTCATATGATACTGTATGAAATAATTAATTGGTGGGTGGGAATTGGCCAAGACCAAATTAGTGAGTAAATCAGGGGAAAAAAAGAAATAAAAAACACACACATGCACACACTTATGACACCTAAGGGCATCTGAGAGCCACTTATTGTCATGTTTTGAGAGGTGGGATAACACCAAACACTGGTTAAGCCTTGCACAGGCTGTAAACTAAGCTTATAATTAAACCCCAGACTCTGGACCTTCCATGCCACTGTGCCGCACATCAGCATAAGTGATATATAAATAACATTTATATTGTCTTATATATTTATCCAGTGTCAGCCAAACAGTTGTGACATGACATGGGGCAGTCCTATCTGATTTTCAGAGCTTCAGGGCTTCTTTGTACTTAGAATCTCTCTGTTCATAGATAAAACAGAATAACCAACATGAAAGGTTCTTGCTGCCAAGCTAAATTCCAGTTTATTCAGAGTATGTGCAAAATAAATTATGTTCCCTGATCTGAGCAGTCATGAACCTACTGGAGCAAAAGTGACAGTTAAGAGACAGTGTTATTTTCTTTTAAATGTCACTAATCCCATTTGAGAATATGAAGATATACCTTTTACCAGAGTTCCAGCTTTAACATATGACTTCGGTCTTTATATTATCTATATTCATATATTGGTTATATGGGAATATATACTCACTGAGCACTATATTAGGAGCACCTGTAGATCTACTCATGTGGCAGCAGTGCAATGCATAAAATCATGCAGGTACAGGCAAGCAGCTTCAGGTAATGTTCACATCAACCATCAGAAAGGAGGAAAAATGTGATCTCAGTGATTTTGACTGTGACATGATTGTTGGTGCCAGATGAGCTGGTTTGTGTATTTCTATAACTGCTGATCTTCTGGAGTTTTCACACACAGCAGTCTCTGGTGTTTACTCATAATGTAAGCAATAAAGAAAAAACATCCAGTGAGTAGCAGTTCTGCTGACAGAAGCACCTTGTTGGTAAGAGAGGTCAATGGAGAATTGCCAGACTGATTTGAGCTGACAGAAAGGCTACAGTAACTCAGTAACCACTCTGTTCAATTTTGGTGAGCAGAAAAACATCTCAGAATGCATAACATGTTATACTTTGAGGCAGATGGGCTACAACAGACCACATCAGGATCCACTTTTTCTGTTCTTCAGCCAAGAACAGAAAGCTGAGGCTGCAGTGGCCACAGATTCACCAAAACATTGGAGACTGGAGAAACATAGCCTGGACTGACGAATCTCAATTTCGGCTGAGACACACAGATGATACTGTCATATTTTGGAGCAAACAGCATGAATCCATAGACCCCACCTGCCTTTTATCAACAGTCCTAGCAGGTGGAGGTGGTGCAATTGTGTGAGGAATGTTTTCTCAGTACAACTTGAAACCATTAATACAAATAAATCATTGCTTAAATGCCACAGCCTATTTGAGTATTGCTGCTGATCATGTGCATCCATTCATGGCATGATAAAGCACCATGTCACAAAATCTCAAAGTGGATTCATGAACATGGCAATGAGTTCAGTGTTCTTCAGTGGCCTTCCCAGTCACCAGATCTGAATCCAGGAGAACACATTCATTCATTCATTCATTCATCTTCTTGGCCGCTTATTCCTTTTCAGGGTCACGGGAGAGCCGGTGCCTAGCTGG
>JAOVVG010000047.1:20476543-20491513 GCA_028566375.1 Leptodoras nelsoni | reverse complement strand
GGCGCCCTGTCTAGGGTTGTTCCTGCCTTGCGCCCTATGTGGCCGGCTAGGCACCGGCTCCCCCGTGACCCTGAAAATGAATAAGCGGCCAAGAAGATGAATGAATGAATGAATCTGGTAATGTTGATTTTCTCAGAGTTTGCCTTTTTGAACACTAAAAGTAGGGGTGGAGGGAAAGGGCCTTGGTAAAAAGTGTCTTTATTAAAACATGGGGACATGTAAACCTGAACATGCAGACTTCTCCTATATTAACACTTGGGCAGGTCTGAAGGGTAAGAGGAGCCACAGAAGTAGAAGTGTGTAAGGATCAAGGACCTGTATCATGTCACACAGCATGATAGTGTCACACACACTCTAGAATGAAAATGTTTATCTCGCAATGAAAACATTCGTCACTACCAGCACTCTCTTCATGGTGAAAAGTTAGTAGCTTTTTTTTTATCATTTATATTTTGAAATTTTATTACTACAGTGTTAAATTGAGACATAAAATGAAATTCATCCAGAAATCTGAAAAATGATTTACACATTACACAGAACCAGCCCACATGATGCACAATACAACTACACACTATTTATGTCTATAAAGTTTATGATCATAAAGTCTGATTCCTCTCAGACTCTCAGAAACAATGTTACTAATTACCTGCCGATATTGGAAAAAGTCACTTGGGTAATAAAACCAGCTGATATTAAATGTTCTGGTTGTTTGATTGTTGATATCAACGGGGAAATGATGATGTAAAAGACTTAATCTCTGTTTGCAAGTTTCTTGGGAAAATTGCATTTATAAATGTGACTCTACAGAATAATCAAGCATACTGTACAGTCATGGGAACATACAGGCTCCACCTGCACTAAACAAATCAATGGTCCTCTCTCTCTCTCCTCTCCCATCTGTTCTGAACACAGTCGATAACAGAGTTTTCTGATGAGCTGCAACAAAATGTTCTGAAACAGACAAATTTTTGTCTGAAACAGACACATTTTTTTTTTTGGCATCTGTTAATTTGGCACTAAGAAAATTTGAACATATTTGGAAGCTGTTGCTACTTAACGCCCTCCTCTTTGTGCCATCTTCTTCAGAGAGAAGAACGAATGATGCGTATAACAGCACATGACTCTGACTGCTAGCAGAACATGTATCTCTTTAAAGAGTACTACCTAGTTCAGTGCACATGCATGTGTTTTCCTTTAAATTGTTTCTAATCCTTTAAATACATTCTAAGGAATATTATATAATCTTGGAGAACACTAGAAATGGGTGGAAGATAGCTCTTAAGTGTGTAGAAATGTGTGAAATGGTTATTAACACATATTGTCGTTTTTATCAATCGTTCTGAAAGCTCTGTTTTGGCAAGTGATTAACTGGTAATTATCAGCTATAGTATTCAATAGATTCTCTAAGAAAGGTCTGCATGACTAATAGGAAGTGTCCATCAAAGCATACCCTGCCAAATTTCCAGCCATTCACAAGACACAGAATTCGGTGTGCTTAAAAATCATCTAAAAAAACAAACTAAAAGGAGTCTGTAGTAAAAACCTCCAGTCACTTCAGCATGCACATCCGCAACACTGTGCCCCCCCCTTCCCCCGATATTCTATTTGTTCAGCTCTCTAATGTATTATTTTTAGTTCTTGCGCACTGTTTAGATTTAGTGTTGGCTATATGTTGTTATTCAGTATTTAACTGCAGACTATTGACCAGTAGCATAGCTTGGTGCTTTTGCGGCCTCCGTTTGTCTTTCACATTGTATTTTTAAGAGGCTTTGTCATGGTTTCGCCCAGACGGGCAATAATTCAGGATTTGTTAGAACTCTGGAGGCCGTCTTGTTTTCTGTGTCCTTCCAGAAGGCTTCTACATGAACTCTGTACCCACTGCCACAGTGAGGCCATCTGGTCCACAGGGAGAGGGCCAACTTTTTTACGAGCAGGTAACTTGAGTGCAATCACAGCTCTAAGTTTACTGGCAGCTGCTCCAGCTTGCAGACAGTGGAGCTGTAATGAGCATTTGATCAGGCCTTTGGTGTAGATATTACAGTTAGATGCAAAATTGTAGAGGGCTTAAGAGATTGTTGTATAGGAAAGTGAATGCAAGCTTCTTTTTTTTCTTTCTGAGGAAGCCTTTTACACAGGTACAGATTCTGTGATCTTGGTTTCAAACATGCTGGTCCAGGCGGGAAAAAAAAACTAAAGACTTCAGTGGGTTGTATCTAATCTTTTGATAGATGGACATTCTTTAAAGAACAATGAAATAATTCTTAAAAGGCATGGATGAATGGCATGACAATAGGTCTTAAGCAATCCATCACCAGGCCGTCAGAACACAGGAAACTGAGAGCAGGAATGACTTTGTTTGTGTTTGAAAGAAGCTGGACCTCCCCTTTGTGGCACATCAGGCATGCTCTAAGTGCTGATAAGCTCAGTCTGTGTTTGCAAAGCAGTGCATCCACAAACAGGCCATTATATGTGTATAATTTGTTAAGATGCTTAGATTTTTCTTTTTTTTTGTAGGTAGGTAATATATAGGTAATATAGTGGTTAGAACTTGTATGTGTTGTTACTAGTTGGTCAGTGACCTTACAACAGATTAAGGTACTTCATTTTTTGTGTATAAGTTAAATCATAATATTATTATTTGTCTTGAAGTTTTCACTAACATATTTCTGGTTAATTATGCCTCCACAGTATTTTTTTATATCTTTTTTTATTGTTATGAAAACCTTTGAAAGCAGCTTTTCTGTGTTTTGGTTTTAAGCACATTTACAAAATTGTAAGATTATAAGAATTTTAAGATTTGTATATAGTTCCAAAAACAGTCCTGTCTTTTTGTAGACTTTATTTAAATATAGGTGTGTGAATCTTGAATAGCACTATTAAAATGTATCTATATTAAAACCTCTCCATTTCCCATCTGTATTTATCTTTTGCATCTCCATCTCTTTTGATCATTGCTATAGAAAATTCTATATTTTGGCACAAACTGAAGTACTGAAAGGACAATATCGGAGAGTGATGTACAAATAAATATAGACAGTTTTTCTGTATGTTTTTAATTGTATATTAAATGTAAATGCTGTAATAATACAGTCTGTGCCATTATTTTGCTGCCATGGCTCTGGGAACATTACTTGTTAAGATATATTGGGTGTAATATAAAATAGTGGGATTTTTTAAAGGTCCTTGTATGGGTTTGCTATTGGAATGAACACTTGCTGCAGATCTGTCTACATTGTGGCCCAGACACCATGTGTGGTCTGTAATATGAGTGTTGAGGGTATACAGATCTCATGTTCACAGTGTTTCTTCATCTGTGATTTGTTGCTTTTTGCTTCCAGCTTTAATGTTCCTTTACCTGTTTGGTGATAAACGCTTTAAAACGGGCAAATCAACTTAAGCCCCGTCACAGAAATGTGTTGCGTTTCAGTCTGAATGTTGTTCTGAATGCAGGCTAATTAGATGCTATATATTGTGATAGTTGTGGTGATGGTTTAACTTTTTGTTATCACAGGTGCTGCGTTTTTTCTGTGAGAGCTGCTCTGTGCCCATCTGTAGAGAGTGCAGTGTGGGGAGACACGTGGGCCACAGTGTGTCCTACCTGCAGGACGTGCTGCATGACTCCAGAGCGCTCACCATCCAGCTGCTCGCAGATGCACAGCAGGGACGACAGGCCGTGCAGGTTAGTAAGCATGCTCTTACAACTAGTAATTATTACGTTTATTCTTATGTGTTCCCTGTTTTTTTTTTTCACAATGCTGTGTCATTATTATATTATTATCTTTTTGTTTTCATATGGATTGGAGAATTCGGTTTTACTCTCTTTTGACTCTAATTGGAAAAGACCAGAATCTACATCACTTGTAGCAGAGCACATATTTGTGTTTTCCAGTTAATAGTAGAATTGTCCATGGGTTTTTATCTATAGACTTAAAGTGAGCCTGTTTAGAGATAAATGACTGACTGGTTAATGAGAGTGACTGGTTAATGTCACACAGAGATTTCCTTAGTTAACTGCTATTCAGCATCATTTTGTTTGGTCTCTGGCCATAATAGTGATTAAACTGTAATAAAAAGCTCCAAAATTTCAGTAACATTTCACTGGCAGTGTATGTTTAAATACAGCTGGAAAAACTTGGCCTTATTCACACAGATAGCTGAGTTGGTATAGATTGGACAGAGGGTTATTTATGCTACACTGATATGGCTCTGCAGATTTTACATCCAACACTCCTGATTATTATTCATTTATTCATCTTTATTTGAATTTGCTTTATCCTGGTCAGGGTGGTGGTGGATCTGGAGTCTTTCCTGGTAACACTGGGTGTGCTTTAAGAATACACCTGGTTGGGATCCAGTTCATTACAGGGTACCATACACACATTCACACCAAAGGGCACCTTCAAGTAATGAAGGATGAAAAAAAAGTATTTTAAAAGAAAGCAGTGTAACAGATTTGCCCCTGCCTGCCCATATTCACAGCCCTGATGGCCTTAACAGGATAGATCTCTAGTCCAGCATAGTGAAAATGTTTCCATCACTCACGCTTTTGCTACAAAATAACACAGCAGGGAGTTGAGTGGATGGGGTGGGGCCGTGTCCCCAAAGAGAACTGTTCATGTGGTGTGTTTTGATACTGAGCAGAGCTGATCGGCAAAAAGACCCAGCAGGGACATTCTAAGGGTTCGCTCAGATTTGTCAGCTTTGGCTTGAGTAAAACAAACCCTGGTGCAATTGCTCTGTTGGTGCGGTAATTGTGAACACTTCTTTTCAAACTCTGCCGCACACCAAATAAGCGGACAGAGAGGCTGCCAGAAAGGAAAACAAATTCTTGTGCAGTTCATTTGAAATGTGAACACAGGACAAACCAAAGGCTTCTAAACGAACCAAACACAGGACGTGATGTTACAAGATGCAACGCTAACACACCGTGAGAGAACAGACCGAATTGAAAACAAACCTTTATCCATTTACCACCACAATTAAATCAAAATTACCACCTACCAAATACACAAGCCTGATAGGTATGTGGTGCATTTGTCAGACTGGCTTACAAAAAAAAACATTTTATTCCTGCATCATGACAAATTAATTCATTAATTTTTTAACTCATTGTTGTGAGTGTGAACACTAACCAAACCAGAACTAAAATGAACAGTGGTTCAGTTTGAGAGGTGAAGCCCCTCTGCAACTTGTTTCTGGTTCACTGATCTGCTTTACACAGCACAGTTGCTTTTTTGGGTAATTTAATATAGAATTTTGCAGCATAAACTGTTAATAAAAAAACACTGCTTTTTTTTTAAGTGCTAATGCACAGATGATTGACTGCTTTAAATCTTTTTAGCACCTAAATTGAATGGTGAGCTGGTGACATGTCATACCACTGCTCATAATGATGCCCTACATGTCTGAATTCTTTGCTGTTAAAACTTCATGAACTTCAGCCCTGCAGTCTCAGAGTGGAAAGGGCATCTTGCAGCTGTATGTGGTCAATTGGGCTGTTAGATTTGTTCCTAATCCTATTACTACATGGTGTTAAATAAGAAGCCTCTAAGCGTTTATGGACTTGAAAGGTCCTGGAGTGTTTTACACCAGATTGAAAGTGCTTTGACCATGAAGAGCCTGGGCCACCACAAAACTCTGGCCATTGTGACTAAATCAGCACTGTTTAATCCTGTTTACTGGTGTATGCAGTTCAGATTGCAGATGCATTTCTCACCTGCTTTAAAGTAGCAGTAAGGGTCTCTCAAATGGCTTATTAGCAACATGGAAAATGTGGGAGGTGTAAATATTGTTTTCTAATGCTCTAGTATTAAAGAGGACTGGTTATGTCTCTTGCAATGATGTGGTGTTGTGTGGGGACTTTATTCATTTGCTTGTTTGTTTGTTTGTTTGTTTATTAGCTTGTGTACTTAATTACTTAGATTAGACTTAGAGCTGTACAAATCTGGGATGATGCTGCTATCCGCTGTTGTTCATGTACAGGTGTACTTTTATGATGTGCAGAAACTGGGGGCACTTATTCCTTAAAGCTTTTCAAGTTATTTATTTATTACAAAACACTTGACAGGAATAAAAGCCTCAAGCAGTGTGTGTAAAATGTGGAAATAACTGGAAGTGCATATTTATCTCTGTGAATAATTTAGTTGGAGGTGTGATTGAGGTCACAGTTGGCAGGCAGAGAGCGAGTTGTTCAGATCCCCTGTCCCAGAGCATTGTACTGTTTGGACAGAGGTTAAGGGTCATGATGCTGCAATTTGACCTCTATTTTCTCCTCTGTGTAACATCACAAAGGGAGCCCTGTCGCTTTCTTACATTTATTCATGGTTACCGGGAGTGTGTGCGTGCGCATACGTGCGTGTGTGTGTGTGTTTGTGTGTACGATTGTGGAAGGTCTTAAGGTCTTAATATTGTGAACGTCTTGACCAAGTTGAAGCAGATACTGAAGATGAATGAATGAATATATTTAGGGGTGAATATTCATCTTTTACTAAGGATGAAGTAAATATTGACCATCATGAAACAGTCTTTGTTTTGCCAGGTTGCATTTTTCAGTTGTAAGTACTATCTCTGTATTATATCATTTTAAACACAATCTACTCTATGGGTATTATTTACAGTTAACTGTTTTATGTAGATTTCATTGAAGTGAGTGGAGTATGGTTATATGTAACATGTGCTATAGGCCTTTTCTGATGATTAATCAGCTGGCTGAATGTTTCTCACAGCTAAGCATTGAGAAGGTGCAAGCCATCGCTGAGCAGGTGGAACTGAAGGCCAAGGTGGTGCAGTCAGAGGTGAAGACCACCACGCTGCGTCACAAGAAAGCCTTGGAGGAACGCGAGTGTGAGCTGCTGTGGAAGGTAAACAGGCACTCGGTTTTATCGCTCTGTGGAGAACCTAGATCACATAACCATTATTATTAACAACAATGACTTTATTCACTTAACTGAAATTCTGCCTGCCTGGCCAAGTTACACTGGGGCCTGCGCTGAAACCTTCCTTTTCACACAAGCAATTTTTAGATATTACAGATCACACCACCACTCTGTATACCATAACATGTTTTTTGGGTTTTGATACCCGTGACCTTCTTTATACACCATGGTATCGGTCATCATTCATCCAAACGACTATATAACATTCATACAGCATTCAGCCATTTTTTTTGGCTTCATGAGCAGTGGCCTGTCATCAGTCTTTATAATTAATACCGAAATACCAGTAAAGCCTGCGGGCATAATTCACTGGGTCTTATAGTACTATTGAACTATTCTTGGAATTTCTTTATATATGATATAAAGAATAAAGAACAAAAAGATAATAAAGAATATTCTTTATATATATGCACTCACCGTCCACTTTATTGAGAACCTTTATATATATGCACTCACCGTCCACTTTATTGAGAACACCTACACATTCATGCAGTTCTTTTATCAGCAATCATGTGTGTCATGCTAAAAACAACATGCAGATACAGGTCAGGAGCTTCAGTTAAATTCACATCATAAACATCTGAATAAAGAAGAAAATGTCATCTTTGTGACTGACCATGACATGGTTGTTGGTACCAGAAGGGCTGGTTTGGATATTTCAGAAACTGCTGATCTCCTGCAAATTTCACACACAACAGTGTATACACAGAATGGTGTGGAAACGAAAACCATTGAGTAAACAACAGTTCTGTGGGTGGAAATGCCTTGTTGATAAGAGAGGTCAGAGGAAAATGCCCAGACATTCTGAGTAAATTCTGAGACTGTTGTGTATGAAATTCCTAAGAGAATTTTCAGAACACTTTCTGAAATACTCAAACCAAACCATCTGGCACGAAGACAGCCATGCCACGAAGGTCACAGAGATGACATTTTGGATAACATTCTGATGTTTGGTGAGAACATTAACTCAAGTTCTTGACCTGTATCTGAATGATTTTATGCACTGTGCTGCTGCCACATGATTGGCTGATTAGATAATGGAATAAATGAGTCACTGTAAAAAAAACTCTGAAATTAAACTTGTTACTTCACAGAACCATTTAATACCGTTCTTTCCCTCTTCACTGTTCCAACTGATGCCATTTCCTTCATGTCCCTATGCAGTTGGAAAAGATCCGCCAGGTGAAGGCCAAGTCCCTGTACCTTCAGGTAGAGAAGCTTCACCAGAACCTCACCAAGCTGGACAGCACCATTGCCACAGTAACAAAGGTGTTGGAGGAAGGTCGCAACATAGACATCCTACTAGCGCGTGAGCACATGCTGAATCAGCTGCAGGAGCTCAAAGCACTGCGCTGCATTCTGCAGCCACAGGAGGACGACCGCATCATGTTCACACCTCCAGATCAGGCGCTTCTGATCGCCATCCAGTCCATGGGCCTGATAAGCAGTGGAGCCTTCGCATCAGCCACTAAAGCCCATGGGGAAGGTCTCAAGAGAGCTCTGCAAGGAAAAGTAGCTTCCTTTACAGTTGTTGCATATGACCATGATGGAGAGCCACGGTTGTCTGGTGGAGATGGTGTATCAGTGGTCTTGATGAGTCCAGAGGGAAACCTCGCTAGTGGCGATGTGACTGACCACCAAGATGGCACCTACAGAGTTAGCTACCTGCCCAAGAGTGAAGGCGAGCATCTTCTTTCTGTGCTTATCTGCAACCAGCACATTGAGGGAAGTCCCTTCAAAGTCATGGTCAAGTCTGGCCGCAGCTACGGAGGTATTGGTCTGCCTGTTGCATCCTTTGGTGGAGAAGGTGATGGCGATGGACAGCTGTGTCGACCCTGGGGGATCTGCGTTGATAAGGAAGGCTATGTGATTGTGGCTGACCGAAGCAACAATCGCATACAGATCTTCAAGCCTTGTGGCACCTTTCACCACAAATTTGGCAGTTTGGGCTCACGTCCCGGCCAGTTTGACCGACCTGCAGGGGTTGCCTGTGACAGCCAGAGAAGAATCATTGTGGCTGACAAGGACAATCACCGCATCCAAATCTTCACCTTTGATGGCCAGTTTCTTCTCAAGTTTGGTGAAAAGGGAACCAAAAATGGGCAGTTCAATTACCCATGGGATGTAGCTGTCAATTCAGAGGGTAAGATTCTGGTCTCAGACACGCGCAACCACCGAATACAGCTGTTCGGCCCTGACGGGGTGTTCATCAACAAGTATGGTTTCGAAGGTGCCCTCTGGAAGCATTTCGACTCGCCTCGAGGAGTTGCCTTCAACCAGGAAGGTCACCTAGTGGTGACTGACTTCAACAATCATCGCCTGCTTGTCATCCGGCCTGACTGCCAGTCTGCTCGCTTTCTTGGCTCAGAGGGAACGGGTAATGGGCAGTTCTTGCGTCCGCAAGGCGTAGCCGTGGACCAGGAGGATCGCATTATTGTGGCTGACTCCCGTAACCATCGTATTCAGGTGTTTGAACCCAATGGAAACTTCTTATGCAAGTTTGGGTCTCAGGGTAGTGGCTTCGGGCAGATGGATCGCCCATCAGGTATAGCCGTTACCCCTGACGGAATGATTGTAGCCGTTGACTTTGGAAACAATCGAATCCTCATCTTTTGAACAAGTGTTCAAGGTTACAAATAAAATGGTGACTGAAGAGAAAAAAAGGTTTAGGTACACAATTATCAGGAGCAAACATGGCTGAATGTTGAAAATGTGGCAGTAATGTGTAGGTTCTTTTGTATTCGTCTATATCTATTTATCCTGATTGTAGTATGATTTGCGCTGCTGGCGGAAGTGTTCATCTCGTGCACACGCTATATCAAAGAGAAGGAGTAGAGCAAAAAGACTGGTTGCTGATAGTGTTGCTATTTTGCTCTTGATCTGAGTTTTGAAATCTTTATTTGTTTGATTTTTTTCTCAGGGAATTTCCAGCATTCTTGAAACATTTTTCTCTCTCTGCATTATACCTACCTCATCTAGCTTGTGTATGAATGTATTCTCTTGTGTGTGCAGCGTCTGTGAAGTTTTATAAAGACGTCTACCTCAATGCTTTTTTTTTTTTTTTTAGTTGTCAGAGAACATAACATAAGAAATGAAGCAATGTATGGTGATATTTGCACAGTTCGCACAAATTTCTCCTGATTGTTACTGTGCACATAACACGGGTAGGACCCCTGAATGTTGGAGTACAGTGACACAGTAGACCAGGGCTGCTTGTCAGTCAGCAGAAACATTTGGATAATGTTCGGATAAATCTACTGGGGTTTTTTTTGTTTGTGTTTTTTTTTTTTTTTTTTTTTTTTTTTTATTGGTTTTAATTTGTTGTACCTCATCTAAACTTCTTACCTCATAACCTTAATGTACCTCTGTGTACAAATGCCTCATTGTACATACCTCACTTTGTGTTGATTTCCT
This sequence comes from Leptodoras nelsoni, assembly GCA_028566375.1. Taxonomy (NCBI): domain Eukaryota; kingdom Metazoa; phylum Chordata; class Actinopteri; order Siluriformes; family Doradidae; genus Leptodoras; species Leptodoras nelsoni. The sequence goes on along the minus strand of JAOVVG010000047.1, from coordinate 20,481,164 downwards.
TTAAAGATATGTAAGTCGCCCAAAATGCATGATGGATTATAGGATGGCTAGTAAGGCTTGTTTTCTGAATTACTGGTAGTTAGTATAGATTCAAGCCCAGAGTTTAAGCAATGCACGAATCTACTACATTTTCTGAAAATGTTTTACAATTGTTCTAGAGAAAAGAGCAGAGATGGTTGTATGAAGATTTGAATCTTTTTGGGGACCTGGGATAAAGTTGAATCATCCCATTTTTGGTTATTTCTGTATATCTTATGTATTTTATTATCTTATCATCTAGCACCATTTAAGATGAAGTGATTATCAGAATGATTGGTTGGCACATTGGTTTGCTGACTAGCTATTGCTGCAAGCTTGGATGTAATCCAAACACTATAGGAAGACATAGTTTACTTTGATGAAAAAAAAGTCTTTTCTCAATGTCTGGAATCTATTTACTGGCCAAGAAAAAGCTCTAAAAGTAAGAGCTAAATTAGATCTCCTCAAAGACCATTTCCTCAGTCAGTGGAACACAGTTTTAAAATATCAATAATCAGCTGAGTGTGGTCTAAAATAAGAGATTTTTTAAATTATTTGTGGGGGAACCACTTTAATGATCTAATGGTTGCCTGCTTCTCCTGAATGTTGATCAAAAAGCTGTTTGAAAGCAACAAAAAAAGACAAGCACTGACATCCTCAAATGTTTTCCCCTTTGTTTTAGCCCAGCTACAGAAATGTGTCATGTGTAATGCAAAATCCATCTGAAATTATAAGCAAAGTTTTGTTGAGAGACTGTGAAGAATGTGCATTCTAATACCTGCCATATCCTGACCACATGCCCTTTCCAGGGCCTAAATCCCAAAGCTTGTTTAGCTTTTTGTCTGGATGGGCATTTTCTGTTTTAAGCTGCTTCTGCAGATGAAGTTTGACAGCTTTTTTCCCCTGATGGTGTGTACATGTCTCAGGTAAAGACAAGTACATTCACAAGATAAATGTTATGTGGCTTTCGTTTGCTGTTATAGAGGCTTCACTCGTGCATTCCATTTTGCAGCAGAACATTGAAATTCCAAAGTACCAAAAAATAAGGCAAGGCAGCAGTTTAGTAGACAAAACACCTAGTCCCTTATGTTGTGGTGTTGTACTGATAGTATTTTGCATCTTTTTCTCAGTCATATTGTCTTTATGCAGCCCAGGAGTCTACACCTTGCCAAATAGGAACCATTGGGAATGGTGAAGTGCCAAAACAAAGAGTATGTGGGACACTTGCTCTAAGGCTGATCATAAGATGGGTTTCCTATTGAATCAGTTCCTTGATGTGATTTCAGCTCTATGGAGCATTTACACTGCAGTACCTTAATATGCATTTCAGCAGAGTCAAAGTCTAGTAGTAACGGTGCTGTTGTATAGGAAGGGCCATACCTCGGGATCATTTTACCCTTTTGCGCATTGGAACAAATGCAGTGATTGATATCCGAATCACAGAATGAATTCAGGCTGTCGGGGAGTTACAAAAAAATTTGTTGAGTGCTAGGCCTGTTGCGGATCATGAACATTGTGAGCAGTGGGCGGTAATGCGAGAATTTGCTGCTTCGAAATCTTCACACTAATTTCAGTATTAATGTCTGCTGTTCAATTTGTGTTTGACGTTTTGCTGCAGCTCTTTCCCTAGAGAACCAAAGAAATCTCTATAAGAGAAACATTTGCATGCTTTGAAAGCCCTTGTAGGTCATTTTATTTGAAATGAGGTGATGAAGAAGAAGCAGACACTTATTATTATTATTATTATAAACCAAAAAATGTTCCTGTGATGTGGTGGACATCTTTGACTACAAATTTTCTATTAGTCTTTGATGGATAGATTTACCTAGAGTAAGGTACATTTGTGCGCATGTGTATATGAGAGCGAGGGAGAGAGAGAGACTGGGAGAAAGGTTTAAATTCATATGCCTTAACACTGCTGCATTGTATTTAGATTGGAAACTGCCAAAGATTTTGCGCTATTGCGTGTTTTTTGGTTTATTTGTTTTTTCCTTTTCCTCCTCTAAGCCCTCACTGATAATGTCCTCACAGGTTTGATATTACATTTACACTGAGCTACTCTAAAATTAAATGTGGGTAGCAATGTCCCAGTAGAGTTGAAATAGCAGTTGTGTTGATTTATGCTTGAGAAGAATACCTTTTCAGTCATAGAGAGGAGCATGGAGGCATAGACCTCCACCAAGCAGCCACTCAGAACTTGACCATCCAGTATCTCATCAATGTATTTTTAATGTGTGGTGGTTATTATGGAAAATAAAGAAATGTAGTTTGTTATAAGGATAGTTCAACTTCTTAGACAATATGGTGCCAGAACAATGCAGTAAATGGGTGCACATGTGTATAAGTTATTAATCAGACTCGAACATTGCTCTTCAGAATGTCTAATCACAGCTTGTTTAGACTTCTGGTCAGTGTCTCTACGGGTTTCCCACCAGTTGTGGTGTATTCCAGCTTTTGATCTGTTTCCTAATCTTGGACAAGCAGAAGGAATGTGTAAACAGTTCAGAGGTGCATGGTCTTTTTTATGATTGTATTACCTAAGAAGAAAAAAAATCCCAAAAACTCAGGTAGCTTTATAGAGATTTGATTCAAAGTCAATATTTGTTTCTTACAATTCGATAGTAAATCCTTTGTTTAGTACTCCATAGGATTTAGTATCTATTTTTTGTGTGTGCATTATTGTATTTATCTACAAAAAAAATCTTTGCTGTGTTTAAATTCAACAGGATCTTTTACAGCCAAATTTTACTATCTGTATTAATTTTCAGACCCAGCTTGAGGAAAAAATAATGTTCAGTAAAACAGTAATTAAATCAGATAGATGGCACTATTGCAAGAATATGGGAATATTTTTGATAAGTGTAAGATTACATTGCTTTCTTTATTGATGAAAGATATGTTCAGTGTTCAGTATATTACCAATGACATTTTTCCTCTTATCAAAAAGTTTTCTTTGTTTTGATAGCAACAGTCCAACCATTTGTACTGTAGTTTTCATTACACTTACATTACAGTCATATATACATACAGCTTTTAATTCCATGATCACACATTTGGCTGTGAGCCCAAATGAGAAGAACATGTGGAGAGATTGCTGCCTAAACTCAGATCTGGGATCAGATTTGTCCTTTTAAAATTGAATTATTAGTGTAGGATCAAAACAGCAAACCCAAATTCCAGATCTGTTGACTTTTTAGGTGGATGTAAGATTTTGTATCCTCCAAGAGGTCCTCATTTGCACCCAAAGCAGCATTTACCATCCAATAATCTCAGTCACAAAATACTCATGGATTTTGGCCTGCTGCTGTACATGGAGGAGGCTATATGAATTATTTGATAATCTATAGTCTTGTGCTTTTGTCTTTGACTTTAAACATTTTCCTATGCAGATTTTGATTTTGTGTTCGGCTTTTTGTGTTTAAATAAACTTGTTGGGATCCTGACTTTGTGTCTAACCTCATTTCTTGCTGTTTCAGTTGGCACATTTCACTTTTTCATTTAACAAAATGCAACAAACCACCAGTGTAGCAGGAGGAACTGGTGTCCCTGCATACCAAAGGGTCAAAGGCCATGGTAGAGCCCTGCCCAAAAGGTCAACAAAGGCCAGCTTCAAATTGCAGGCTGACCAGAAAGACCAAGCAGATGGCCTCTTAAAATAACTGAATTAAACCACGTAAACACATTTTCCCCTTCAGTAAAATGTCTTCTGATTCATGTTGGTCTAAGACTGTTTCACTCTCAATGTGCTTAATTGTCTGTAATCTTTCTCTCAGATTTAAATAATCAAATACCTGTCTGTGTGAAGAATTATGTTGTGTAAGGAATAGAATAAAATCCCCAAAAGCATCTAATCACATTTATCTTCCTGGGTTTTTAAATAGCCTTTGGTGATTGACAATCAGGTGAAGATTCTGCAGATTATAACTCCCAAATAGTCCACTGCTGTGTTAGACATGGTGGTAACAAAGCAGTCACAAGCTCTAAGCTCTTAAGTCAATTAATCCATGAATTCAGCCGTTTTATTGGTACATCGATTAATAACTTCACTCTACGTAAGTCAATGCAAGGAAATTAAGGAACACATTTGCGAAGAAAAACTTGTTCTATTTAATGGAAACATCTAGAGTTACAGTATGAGCAGAAGCATTGTGTCCTAAGTAGCTGAGATCCTTTAAAAGGTTGAACAAAGCCCTCACCCTCTCACTTTCTCTGGAAGATCATTGACAGAGCTTGTCAGAGAAGAGATCTGGGTAACAATGCATGGGGGATGGGGGAGGAGAGGAATGAACACAGGGGAGGTGAAGGGATTTAACATGAGAAAAGAGCTGCCTACAGGGAAATGGGAACTTGGCCACCCTAAAGAAAAGGGAGGGACCACACATGAAAGAGAGCTGTGGTTCTCCGTTAGTGGACTAGTCACAGTGTAGGTCACCAACCAGAGCACATTGCACAATGGCATTTTATGATGTTTTTTTAAGTGTATTTTCTATAACAAGAAACTTGCAACACACACACTATCTCTCTCTCTCTCTCTCTCTCTCTCTCTCTCTCTCTCTCTCTCTCTCTCTCTCTCTCTATCTATCTGTGTGTGTGTGTGTGTGTG
>JAOVVG010000047.1:20464681-20476443 GCA_028566375.1 Leptodoras nelsoni | reverse complement strand
ACACACACACTCTCTCTCTCTCTCTCTCTCTCTCTCTCTCTCTCTCTCTCTCTCTCTCTCTCTCTCTCTCTCTCTTTCTTTCTGTGTGTGTGTGTGTGTGTGTGTGTCAGAAATTGAGAAATGTGCAAACATGCTGCTACATATTGCAAAATACAGGTACTAATTGGACAAGGTTTTCAAAGTGGGCGTTCAGGGGCCTGTTTTTTGCAGTGGTGGCTGGTGAAATCACAAGCCACCATTCTTAAAATGATTATATATATTGTTCTTACAGTAATTATCCTGGTAGACCGGTCAGTTAAATTGAGCATTTTATTTAAAATAAAAAAAAAGCTTGATGGCTCAAATAAATAGCAAATTATTATTGTACACTATTAAATAATGAGATTTCTAAAATAGCTCCACTGAGGCTTTCCATGGAATTTGTTTCACAGTTAAAGTGTTAAAGAGGAGAACAAAATAGCTGACTATTAATGAGGAGTTGCAACATTATTTTGGGTTCTTGCGTGTCATTTTAAAGTAAATATCTTATAGTATAGGTAGTATAAAACACAAGGGACAGCATTTCTGCAAAATTCACAGAATGGGAAGAATCAGTTTAGTGCAGCCTGCTCACGATTGTCACAGGTCATAGGTTACAGACCATTCATTCATTTCTGTTATAGAAAATGAATCAGCTCAACGGCTTCTGAGAAATCAGAGTGGAGAATTCGGCAGCATGGTGGCAGAAGAAGGCAATAAAACACAGCGGTCTGGTTATACAGCCGTTATGTAGCCACACACCAATAACCAGGCCAGTCAGTGGACCGGCTACTCGAAGGCCAGATTTCTACTGGCTTTTGGCTGAAGGAGAGTAAAATGGCCGCCGCGAGCATCCTGCCTTGTTTCGACCCGTGTGTTTGGAAGCAGTATGGTGCTATTGCAGACAGTTTTCTTAACTCGAATACATTTCCATATTATCATTAGCGTATGAAATTAGTTTCACTTAATATATAAGGCTGGTAAATCCTCTAGCCTACATTAATACATATATTTTTGAATGTAAGCACAATGGCCTTGGATTTGACGGGGCTCTAAGTTTTACAGTGTTTACATGTCAGTGCTGCTGCACGGTGACAAACACGACAGGAAATCTCTTAAGCATTTTATTAATAAACACACAGACACATACTGGCTCTGGCGCGCCATCTAGTGGATGTTTTGTTGCACAACCTGTAACCTAGCGCCAGTTCCACCTCAAATTAAACAAGATTTTTTTTCACATATAAAAACAGATAGTGTGAGTGTGTGTGTGAGTGTGTGTGTGTGCCCTACGATGGATTGGCGCCCTGTATAGGGTTGTTCCTGCCTTGCGCCCTATGCTGCCGGCTAGGCACCGGCTCCCCCGTGACCCTGAAAAAGAATAAGCGGTCAAGAAAATGAATGAATGAATGAATAAAAACAGATAGGTTTGATCACGTGATCACATGTGCACCACGTGTAGTTACGTGTGAATTGTGATCCTCTTGATCAAATGATTCATTCGCCAGTTGGCGTCTCCTTCTTCTCATTCTTTCCGGTCCTACACCTGCTGTTAACGCCGGGAGCCGTGTACAGAGGAAACCGATCAGTTGGGTCACTCGCTTCTCTCCTTATACAAGCTCATGTTCACATCCCCAGTCCGTCTGACCCTCAGCAGGCAGCTGCTACAAGTTACATAAACGATCAGGTTTGGGGATTAACAGAACGCGTGCATTAGTTAAGGATACAGAAAAGGTCACTGGAATCCATTAAAGTTAGAGGAAGAAAAATACGTAATCATCTCACTGATACGTTTATTAAACTGCGGGTTATTAGCAGGATCATATTAAGGATAATATTAGCAGGATTCCGTTTTAACAAAAACAAGATCTGTCAAAACGTCGCGATTGATTTGAAATATTTAAGGCGTAAATAAATTAAGGCAGCTGCATTTTGTTTACTTCCTGTGACGTCATGACCATGCGTACGATGTAAGTGAATCAGCCTGAATAAAGATGCTAAAGGACAAGGATGGAGTTTTCGCTTTAAAATGTTGCCTGACGGGTCTGACGAGAAAACAAAAGAAATCTGCACAGTTTGCAACATTGGCTGTTTGAAGGGAAAGGGCGAAAACACAAAAGGGAACCTGCTGCCCTACTCGGGGCCCCAGCAGTGTGAGGCACACTGATGCATCATGTGTAATGAAATAGTTTTCATCCTTGATTAAGATTATGTTGTTGGGTGATCCAGATTTAAAATATAACCACATTGTGCTGACATGACAGCCCATTTTAATGAGATTGATGGCTTAATTAAAAAAAAGCCCTTCGAGTTAAAATATGCAATTAAACAATAACATTTGTATTTAAATATTACTCTGTGCTAATACTACAAAACCCTTTTCCAGAAAGGTTTCTTAAAATGCAGTAAAAATGGAAATATGTAACTGATTCATTCACATGAACCCTTTTTAAAGGCAAAGGGACACAAAAAAAATTCACTCTTTTCAGTGATGAACTTAATTCTGTTTGTAATCACTGATGTGGTGCCTGCAACACACTCAAAAAAAGTTGGGACAGAGGTATGTTCACCACTGGGTCACATCACATTTTCTTTTAATTGGAGATACTAATTGTGATTTGCAAGCAGATTTTTGCCCATTCTTGCTGTGTACAAGACTTGAGCTTCTGTGCAGTCTGTGGTCATTGTTGTCTGATTCTCCTCTTCATGATGCTCCGTACTGGATTGCAGGTAGGCCCGTTAAACCACGCTGTTGTAACTCATGCAGGATGAGGCCTAGTATTGTCCTGCTGAAATAGAGTTTCTGGGAAAATACATCATCTTGACAGCAGCATATCACAGATTGCATATTTCTGCATTTATTGTTGTTAACACTGGATGTTTTTTTATCTTTGGCATGTAGACTCCAACATCTTTTTTTTCCCCCAAAACAAACTGAAATGTGGACTTGTCCGTCCATTACAGATTACTTTGGGCCCAGAAGACTCGGTTGTGTTTCTGCCCAAAATGAATATATAGCTTCCTCTCTGCATAATACAGTTTCATGTTGCATTTTTTGTTGCAGAGGTGGACTGTGTTAAGTGACAACAATTTTCCAATGTATTTCAGAGCCCATGTGGCTATGTCTATCACGGTAGCATGACGGTTTCTCAAACAATACCACCTGAGGGCTCAGTGGTCACACACATTCAGAAGCATTTCTGCCCTTGACCAAGAGTTCCCCTTGAATTCCCCTGAATCTTTTGATGATATTATGAACTGTAGATGGTGAAAGAACTAAATTATTTTACAATCTTATACTGAGAAACATTGTCTTTGAACTGACTGACACATCTCTCATGAAGTTTGGCTCAAAGTGGTGAACCATGATCCATCCTTGCTTGTAAAGACTAAGCCTTTGATGGATTCTCCTTTTATATTCAGTCTTGATGACCTCACCTGTTACCAGTTATAGTTATTTCACTTCTGGCCCAACTTAATTTGAGGCATCAATTTCTAAACGTGTTTCTATTCAACAAAAAATGAGTCTGTCATTGAAAACCTTTGACCTTTTGTCTGTTAAATAAAGGTTCAAGTGAATTAACAAATGACAGATTTCAGTTTTTAAGCATCCCAACTTTTCTGGAAATGGGATTTATACATTAATACTAATAATTTCTTGATTTTACAGTTAAATATGCATTATTCTTTCTAAGATTAAGTCCTAAAAATGGATTGACAGCCCAATTTAAAAATAAATGTTAAAATACATAATGATCTACTATTATGCACACTATAACATTTCACAAGATTCATAGCACCACTCTGGTCTCTAGTGAAACCATTGCTAGTCTTACAGTTGCCCATTCATTATCATGACTTCTAGTGAGAAAATTACTTTCACTAGGTGGAAAGTTCACCTTTATTTTGTATATTTAAAGACAAAAAGTAGAACAACATCAAAAGTAACAGAAAGTTACTTTTATATAGTAATACTTGGATTAGGTTACTGATTACATTTCTAACAGGTTTGTATTAATTGTAATTGTATTGCAATACATTTTTAAAGTAATCCTCCCAACTCTGGTCATCATATACAGAAACATAGATTTGTTGTGTAAGTGTAAGTTACACAACAGTTGTGTAAGACGTACTACACGAGGCTACATGTAATAGGCTAGCACACAAATGTTGTTGACGTAGCTCATTTTTGTGTAGCTAGCTAAATATAATGCTAGCTGAATATAAATATTTAGAACTGCAGCCTAATATTTGATGTTTCAGAAATTTTTAACAAGATGAAAATGCAATGTTTCATTTCCTAAATCGAAGCAGGAGGCCCTCATGTTTCATCTGCTCTTAATGATACTGACTCAAATGACTCATAAACCCGGTTCTGCTTAGTGAGTGACTCAGAACTTGAGTCAGCAACTTCCCATCTTTAATCACGTGACACAGTTATTTTAAACATTTTTCACTTCAAGACCAATTTGGAGTAGATGTCACGGTTACTTCATGGCAGAGTTGCAGGCGCATTGTGATAGCAGAAAAACAGAGAAAACAAGTTGAGGAAAACAGGCAAGATTCCTTAGAATAAGAAAAAAGAGGCTTGTGCGCTCAGAGGTCAGAATAGGAATGCAAAAGCAGATAACCTTCATTGTTGTCAAAGACACCCTTTGAAGCTACATACAGACGTTTGTGGTAACCAGTTAAAAGGACAGACTGGACTAATGAAATCCAGAATTCCGGTCTCTGAGGTTCTCATTTCATATCAGGTTTTCACCACTGTTTATCACACACAAAGGTAAACTCATTGATAACTTTTATCATTATCTATATTAGTACTAATATTAATAGGAGATAATAAGAATGCATTTGTAACAGCAGCAATCACAAAGCTGGCATTCTCACTAGGCTATTTTATAATGGTAAACACCACGAGGAATATTAGCATCATAAGTGTGTAAGCAGAAGAAGCATTCCAACAAGTCAATCTGCTCCTGAACAGATTAACTATAACATGATTTAGTATTTATGCAAGTATTTAATGACGCATTACTCTATTCAGCTAAGCCTTTTATGCCCTTTCCCCAGCAAACAGCCAGTGATGCCTAACAACTCCCGAGGAACCACCTACTAGTGCTTTAGGTTGAGGAGTCAAAATGATATATTTGGATGTAGCAGGAGAGCGTGGTGGAGGTTCCTTGCAAGTTTGGGGCTGCATTTCTGCAAATGGAGTTGGAGATTTGGTCAGGATTAATGATGTCCTCAATGCTGAGAAATACAGGCAGATACTTATCCATCATGCAGTACCATCAGGGAGGTGTATGATTGGCCCCAAATTTATTCTGCAGCAGGACGACCCCAAACATACAGTCAATGTCATTAAGAACTATATTCAGCATCAAGAAGAACAATAAGTCCATGAAGTGACGTTGAGATCAGGGCTCTACCATCATCAAGTCTGTCTGGGATTACATGAAGAGACAGAAGGATTTGAGGAAGCTACATCCACAGAAGAGCTGTGGTGAGTTCTCCAAGATGTTTGGAACAACCTAGAAGAATTGATGCTGTTTTGAAGGAAAGGGCTGGTCACACCAAATATTGATTATGATTTAGATTTCTCTTCTGTTCATTCACTGCATTTTGTTAATTAATGAAAATAAACTATTAACACTTCCATTTTTGAAAGCGTTCTTTGTTTATAGCATTTTTTTCACACCAGCCTAAAACTTTTGCACAGTACTGTATATAAATCATACACTTCACCTAAACAGTTCTTTCAGCAATATAGCAAGGTCCTAAAATAGCCTCATATTATACACATTCCCAGTTTGCATTTACATTACCACATTTGATTGAATAGCCCAAGTCGCCTTTTTTATTGAATAATTAGTTAAACTTTAAAACTTTGAAGAGAAGAACATCCATTTTTTGCCTTCCTTTTTTTTAAAATGAGCTTATTTACACATAATATAAGGACCCATCTGCAGGGCTTGTGCAGCTCAAGCAGGTTTAGTTGATGCAATGATGAAAACATATTTGTAGCTTAATTTGACAACTACTGGTAATTCAGACGATGATTAAATAATCCACATGCAGGCGATTCCACCAATAAATAAATTCATGTCATTTGTGAAACACAAAATAAAATTATTCAACTATTTGTGGCTGTTCATTTATTTTTGCAAACAGTGTGTTATGTATTTGTTGATGTCATTATTTAGTTGCAGATTAAAAAAAAAATGGCTGAAAAAGCCCACATCAGCCACCATAAAGTCCACAGAGGTTGTCATACATGAATTATAAACCAGGTCTAAACTGTCCCATTGTATGTGTTTGCCAGACCATCAGTGTTAGCACGGGAAAACACCGGGATAATCCGTAACACTGATGTTTTGCATCAATAACACCACATGTGGGATAGGTTCAGTTACAGAGGTGACTTTATGACTACTAGAGCAGTAACAGCCTTACATGGGCCTCCTTTTCAGGGTTTCATACAGTGCTGTGCCCCATTTCCAATTTCTTCCATTTTTTGCATATTTGTCACACTTGCATGTTTCAGATCCTCAAACTATTTTTAATATTAGACAAAGATAATCAATGTAAACACAAAATGGTGGTTTTTTGCCATGTTTTCATTTACTAAAGGAAAAATGCTGTTCAGCCTGGGCCTATGTGAAAAAGTAATTGCCCCCTTAGCTATTAAATGTACCCGTTAACCAAATTCATTTGACTATTGGGTTCAGTTTCAGTAGCCAGACACATTACTGCTGCCAGACCTGTTGAATCTAAATATCACTTAAATAGAACCTGTCTGGCACCGTGAAGCAGGCTAGGCGTTAACAGAAAGCAGGACATGATGCTACATTCTAAAGCTGAAATCTACCACTCTAGGAATGGTTACAAAGCCATTGCTAAGGCTCTGGGACTCCAGCAAACCACACTGAGAGCCATTTACCACAAATGGAAACAACTTGAAACAGTGGAGAACCTTTCCAGGAATGGCCTACCTACCAGCAGAACAATGATATGAAGCATTCAAGAAAGTAAACCTCTGAATGGCCCAAAAGCAATTAAATTAAGGTTTTGTAATGTCCGAGTCCTGGCAGTCCTGAAAGTTCTGACGTGAATCCCGTTGAGATGCAGTGGCAAGACCTTAAACAGGCTCAACAACCCAGCAATGTAGCCATATTAAAACAATTCTGCAAAGAAGAGTGGGCAAAATCTCCAAGTTACTAGGTTTAGGGAGCAGTCTTCATATGGGTGATGTACAAACCCCATTTCCAGAAAACCTGGGACACTTTCTAAAAATGCAATACAAAACTAAAAATTATAAAATTGCTTGAACTTTTTTCAGTTCAGTGAGCAACAATGAACTTCTATTTGTTAAATATAAACAAATTTAGAAATTGATGCTTGCACACAAAAAAGTTGGGAGGCATAAATGGCATTTAAAAACACAGTTCACTTAAAGCCTGTAATGACCTGGTATAATGCTCTGTTATATGCTTTTATACATACTTAATTTGAGAAATCAAATCTGCATGTTATAATGCATTATAAGACATAATAGATTAAATATACCAAACCTGTTCTTTAGTGCAATACATTAGTATGTGCAATGTTATCAATGGATATCAAAATGCATTATGAAACCTGTCTTTATAAAGTGTTATGTATGCAGCTATAACTAATTATGAGTAATTATACATGCTTATGGAAGTCATTATTAGGTGTTATATATATGCCACTTAATACATTATAAATGCATTCATAATGCATTATGAATATTGGTTTCATAGGAAGTGTTACCATACTATTTCATAGAACTGTATCTATTAGTCTATTTGTTGAGTCTGAATCTGAGGAAAATTGGTACTTATTGTTTGCTCGTTCATCAGAAACTCTGCAAAGGTTTGTACCATAATTTTGTGTTCTTCTGTCTTCACTTCCTGCAGTTGGGTCTGTCATACCTAAATGATCTACAGAGGGGAGGCAAGCACACCAAAGTGTGATTCAAAAAGACTGAATGCTGCTTATGTGGAAACATAAAAAGAATCAAAACCCACCTCTTATTAGTTGCGGTTTTAAAAAACAAACACGCCACATATTACTGTAAATAAAATTTATTTAAGATTTCATAGATCCCAGATGATGTGAATATACATTTTTAAGAGATGAGCCCTCAGGAAACCCTGCCCTGAACCTTTTCTTTGCATCCTGTCCTCCTCACAGCTCATTCCTTCATCCATCCATACTGTTGCTGCAGGCTCATAAATAAGTGTCATAAAGGTGTTTATGATATTGTAGAGTGTGTGTGGATCATTTGCGTTGTACTCGTGTGAAGGAAGAGGGCATCTGTATAGGCTGAATGGGCTGCACAGACTGGAATGGCTGAGGTTTCTTGCGCAGGTCCGGAGAGGACGAGGGTTTCACCGAAGGGAGCAACTGATTCCGTTTGATGATTTGGAGAGCCAGCTGTGTGTTACCTGCAATCACATGAATCCTTTATTATACCACAGACATGCACTACTCATCACATCAGAGTCAATTTATGAAACAAATAATAAGTGGGTTTTTTTTTAAGCTGCAGGATATCCAATTCAGAAAACATGAATCTAACATTGTTTATACAACATGGCAGTCTGGTCAGTTATTCAATCAAACAACTTGGAACATACCATTCTGCAGCTCCAGGTAGACTGCCAGTAAAATGGCTTCTGGTGGAATTTCTTTTGAACTGACCATAGAGGCTGCCTGCAGATGCAACAATAGGCAAAAACGTTTGAAATGTAAAATAATGTTTAAAGCTTTTTCCATGTAAAATGACCCAGCTATACAAACAGGCCCTAGTTCACCAAGCTGACTGTATACAGGTGTTCATTACCTGATGAAGGCACTTGCGTGCTTTCTCGTATTCACTCCTCAGACAATAAGCACTGCCCAAATTAAAGAGCATCATGGCCCTGGCGGAGCTCAGACTACTGGGGTAACACAGAGGAGTCTGTTTCCCTGCTGCACACAAATACATAGGCATTCACACCGCTTGTCAAAAAGCAAACCACAGATTTGATTTTTAGCTACTAGATATGTGGCTATCAGGTAACTACCTGCTGTAATGCCAAGAGAGAGAATTTTAATAAGAAGCTCAGAACTGATAATACTTACAGGATTCAACAGGTTCTAAATCTCCTTTATCTGAACCTGTGGGTTCAGAACATATGTAAAAATCTCACACAGGGAACTTTGCTAAACTGTGCTTTTCTTATGTGTTTTTTTAACACTACAGCTCTGAAGCAGGAGTCAGTTTGTGGTAAGGTGTGTGAGGTTACCTTGGTCTTGTTCACTGGGTGACACACCTAGTGACACATCAGTAACATTCTCTGGGTTGAGGTGAGTGATGGCATCAGAGATTCGGTCCAGAGAGATCAGAGCTTCAGCAGCATATAAATGACCCAGGAACCTGAACACAGTAAGTACAGGCCTTAATAAACAGACCTTTAATTCATCAATTAAAATGAAATCAAAAATGGTTTCTGAAATACAGAAAGGAATACAAGTTGAGCAAATTACTTGAGAGATCCTGACAGCTTGGGCTGATGTAAAAGTTTATCTGCATGGGTAAGTGCCATCAAGTTGTCTCCAAGGGCCAAAGCTACATACGCACTGCAGGCTAAAATGCAGCACCTGTGAGTAAGACAGAATCAAAGGAACAAATTTCAACTACATCTTTAATTTTAAGTAGCACATTTACAGTAAGTAAGATTCTATTACTCACAATTTCAGACTTAAACTAAAAAAAGCATAGACGTTGTAACTAAACCCTTTAACAAGGTAAATGTATTTAAGAATTTGAGTGGGGCAATTATTTTGCAGCCAATGAAAGAGCAGAGCTAAATGCCAGACATCCATGACTCAAATATAGTCATAGATACCAGACATAACCAAGTCACCAACTCATAAATTCCAACTACTTCAACATTTAGGTACAGTCTGGCTGATGCTCAGCTAGAGAATGTTACTTACCTCTTTAAAGGATAAAGACGCAGTAAACGGATATATGTATTTTCTATAAAAGCAAGAGACTTTAACACTTTAAAAGGGTTTGCTCTGTTAGAAACTTTTGCCTGGGGACAAAATCATTTACATATGATTCTTTCTGTGTAAAGGAGGCTTAGAGAGGGGACTCTCTTAAAACCTGACTAATACCCATAGGAATTCAATATTAAACATAATAACTGTTAAAAATGGCTTGTTTTCCACCAAAAAAACAAAGCAAACCTTTAGTCTTTGTATTTTGTTACATTTGTCCCATAGCTGTTCTACACACCTACATTTCCACTATGAATCTGTAAGAGTTTCCTTAACATAATCATAAGTGGAGGGATTCTCAATTAAACCCTTCATAACCCTTCAGCTTGCTCTGTTTCCCGTTAGTGCTAGATCTACCACAAGCGGATCATTAAAGGGGTTAAGGGGGAAAAAACAGGAGGAGAAAAAGGAGGTGCAGGGCTCTCTGCAGTTGGCTGGAACACAAAGGGCTTGCCGAATTCCGGAAAGCGAAACCTGAGTAGGTGGCTCAGTGGCTCATAAACATGTCACTGTACCAGAGTGTCAATCCCAGGTCACCACTCCACCCACCCACCCACTCTTTCCTCTCTGAAGCCCTGTGTCTGGACCAACAGATGATGAAAATAAATGAAAAATGCCCCAGGTGGATGGGAAAACATGGAGAGTGTGAAGAAGGGCAGAAGAGAGGTGCAAAGTGGACACATTTGGGATGGATGCCTTTGATCTTACCTGAGGTTCTCAACTTCCTGTTTTCGGAGAGGTGATGAGGGAGCAGCGGGAATGAACTTGTCTCCCTCTTGGCTCTTCCCACTGTAAATCATATCACAGGTTGAAAAAATGAGTAAAGCAGCAAGATCAAGTGGGTGTTTAACTCTGAGTCACTTATTGTGCTTCTGCTACTGTCTTCACATTTGTGTGTGTGTGTGAGTGTGTGTGGTGAATGAATATTTATTATAATATTTGCTGTTCAAGTGCCTGTAAACATGTGGAGATGCACAGCAGGCTACACATACCTGCAGGCATCACTGTTCTCACTGCCACTCTCTGTGCTGCCTGATTGGCTGGAGTTCTTAGAGCCATTCTCTGGTTTGCTCTCATGTTGCTGGTGCTCGGGCAGCAGGAGCAACGCATTCCTCAAACAGATTGCTGCAAACTCCATACTTGCTACAGGGATTGCTGCTGACTGACCCTCACTGTAGACATAATTTTGTACAAGAAAATTAAAGGTAAAAAATGAACACAGTGGCCCCTGCTGGACAAAAACAAGCAGTACAACATTTTGCAGAGCCATCAGAAAAAGGGCCTTCAAAACAGCAGGCAAACAAATAAACAAACTTTTTAACATTTATAGTACACTAGGTGGAACTAGTGAAATTATATAATATATTTAAAATATACAGTACAGGCCAAAAGTTTGGACACACCTTCTCATTCAATGCGTTTTCTGTATTTTCATGACTATTTACATTGTACTCACTGAAGGCATCAAAACTATGAATGAACACATGGAGTTATGTACTTAACGAAAAAAAGGTAAAATAACTAGAATATAAAACATGTTTTCAGTTTCTTCAAAATAGCCACCCATTGCTCCGATTACTGCTTTGCACACTTGGATTTCTCTCAATGAGCTTCAAGAGGTAGTCACCTGAAATGGTTTTCAGGTGTACCTTATCAGGGTTAATTAG
>JAOVVG010000047.1:20422212-20432716 GCA_028566375.1 Leptodoras nelsoni | reverse complement strand
GAGTGGCCCCGTCAGCTCTCCATGTCAGCTCTGCTGCCCACACCACCACCAGCACCACACCAGCAGGCCACTTTCTCTCGTATCTCTCTGCCAGAGTGCTATTCAGGGAGTGGGATACAAACTGAATAGCTATTCCACTGCAGCTTGTCATCTCTTACAATCATAAGGAACTGATCAGCTTCTTCCTCATGCACTCTCCAGCTCTTCCCATGGTCTTAGACTGCTCTTGGCTTGTTAAGCATAACCCAGTGTTTCAGTAGGCCTCCAGCATATTTCTGGATGGAGCAAGACTCGTCATGCTGACTGCCTGGGGTCAGCTCCTCCACCTTGCTGTGATTCTCTACCCTAAACTGACTTCTTGGATATCTCTAAGGTCCAATCAGTCTATTTAGACCTCAAGGAAGTCTTCAATAAGGCCAGGGCCAAGTCTCTACCTCCCCTCTCTTATGACTGTGCCATCAACCTGCTTCCAGGCACCACCACTCCTAGGAGCCGCCTGTATTCACTGTCCACACCTGAAACGCTGTCCTTGGCATCAGTCCTTGGTGGCAGGAATCATTCTGCCCTCTTTGTCCCCAGCTGGCACGGGTTTCTTCTTCATTGAAAAGAAGAATAAGACCCTCTATCCTTGTACTGACTTTCATGGACTCAATGACATCACCTTTAAGAACTGGTACCCTCTCCCGCTCATCTCCTCTGCCAAGCTATTGCAGGGAGTCACCATATTCACTAAGTTAAACCTCCGTAAAGCTTATCACTTGGTCCACATTCGGGAGGGGGGTGAGTGGAAGACCTTCAACACACCTTGTGGGCACTATGAATACCTACTGTAGTTTTGCCCTTTGGCCTCACCAATGCCACAGCAGTATTCCAGGGCCTGGTTAGAAATGTGCTTCGGGACATGCTTAATTGCTCTACCTTTGAGTATTTCCTTATCTTCACCCAGACTTGCAGCAAACATGTCAAGGCAGTTTTAAGGAGATTACTGGAGAACGAGCTGTTCATCAAAGTTGAGAAGTGTGAATTTCATGTCCCTGAAGTCACATTTCTTTTATCTATCAAAGCTGGCAGTATCAGCTTGGACCCTGCCAAAGTACAGACTGTCACGCGCTGGATCTGATCATAAGCTGCACCCCTGTGCCTTTTTCTCCTACAAGCTTTCCCTGGCGGAGACAAATTATGATGTGGGCAATCGGGAGTTGCTGGTGGTTAAACTGGCCTGGGAGACACTGGCTGGAGGAGGCCAAGTTCCCATTCATCATGTGGACCGGCAACAAAAACCTCAAATACATATGTTCGGCCAGGAAACTAAAGCCCAGACAGGCCTGGTGGGCCTTGTTCTTCAACCGCTTCAAGTTCACACTATCCTACCAGCCCGGAAGCCAGAACACCAAGCCTGATGCCCTCTCTCTCCAGTTCTCCAAAGAGGAAGATCAAGCTGAGCCTGAGGTTATATTACCTCTGCCGCTGGTTGTTGGGGCCCTAACGTGGGAGATTGAGCCTTGAACTTTGTACAGGTCCCTGAGGGGTGCCTTGCCAAGTCTCTTTTGGTCCCCCACCGTTGCAATCCCAAGTTCTGCAGTGGGGACACTTGTCATGTATTGCTTGCCACCAGAGGTTGATCGCCCGATCGATGGACCTCTACCTGTTTTCTCTGTTTTGGCTCCTTTCCTGAGTCTGCCCATAACACCATACTCAGTTCCCCATTAAGTTCTATTGATATTATTATTGTGATTCTTAAGTTTACTGGTCAAAGTGAGAATTGCAACAAGCACTAACAGAAGTATATAGGGGCATGAATTATGTGTTCCATTCTTGGGGAAATTTGCCTAATTTGGTTAGTTAAAAAATACTCTGGGCCACCAAGATCTTATCTTATAGCAAATAAAACAAGGATCTAAGGAACAAGAATTAAGTCAAATAAAGTGCAGACAGTGTGTCTATGAGGTACTATTTCTCTTATATATTTATAGATATATTTCAAAGAAAAGGAGACAAAAGGGGGATTATGTAATGGATAATGTCTGTACATCAGAACTGTGTGTGTACCTTGAAGCCCAAATTGTCTCACCATTCTAATGCTGGAAGTTTAGGTCTGTTATGTGGATTTTGAGATGTAGTTGGGATATAAATTGTGCTGAAACCTGGTCACCCTGGTTAATGACATTAGCTCTTACATATATTAGATGGCATTATAAACAGAGTGGACATGATATTGTGATACGTCCATGATGCGCATCATCACATTTTTGCATCGCAAAGCATGGTGGCACGATGCATCGTTACATCCCAAGTCTATTATGTGGTTGCTCTAAAAATTCACTAAACAGTAGCCTATAGAATAATTCATGTGTGATAGACCCTCAAATTTCGTTTGAGGCTGAGTCATGTCAAAATACCAGCATTTGTTAAAAAAACCTTGATCTACTCTGATCATCTTAGCTACTATATTATTATATGGAAACGTTTCCCTCTTGTTCACACTTATATATAATCTGTCTATTTGCAGTATTAGTCTATAACAATGATTTGTGTGTCTCTAAACTCCACTTTGTTGCCCTTGGGAGCCAATTTGCCTCCTGTCTCTTTGGTGTCCAGTGCTTCATTACTCACTTTCTGCTCCATGTACCTGTGACTTGGCTTAGTGTGTACTGCAGGGCACATGATGTTGTGGATGATTGATTTAACTGTAGTTCAGTTTCTATTCAACTCTCCTGCATACTCTCCTAATTGTTCATTCAATCACTTGCTCTCTCAGACGTTTTCTTTTTGTGTTTCTTTTAACACATAAATGATGGTTCCCCATTTGCTTATTGTTGAAACAGACATTACTAAAAAAAAAGAAATGTAGAAATAGCTGAACATGCAATGATAGAGCATATCTGTATAGTTCTTTTCTTCACATTCCAAGCACAATTCCAGGACAGTCAACATTCTCTTGGATACAAAGGCTGCGTACTTCTACTAACACTTTAACATGTATTGTCTTTGTTACATTGTCTAAGAGAAATGTCTACTTTACTGAAGAATCCTGTTGTGCTAGATGTGAAAGGTATAAGTACAGTTCACTGCAAACTTGACAACAATTCATTACCACTCAGCACTTGCATATAGTGACCACTTGTGTATAAACGATAGATGATTCATAAACAAGGGTTTGCCCACATAGTGCGGGGGATAGCCTTCAACATGCTTTTGACAAAGTGATGAGTGGATGAACAATCCTCTGGCTAAAAACTGCTTAGATCAATGTTGATGTCGTGTTTACATAACATGCCCGGGGATCACTGGATCAATGCGGAAAACATTTGTCACCTTTTTTATGATATTTAGGTAGAAGCCTAGGTAAAAACTCAGATTTTAATATTGATTAAATATTTAATATTTTCATATTGCTTCAGTTATCATAATGTCCTGTTTCATTTGTGAGATATTTTGAATAATTTATTGTTTGTATCTATGTCTACTATGCTGAAGTTTTTCTTCATTAATAAAACCAAAAATCAGCTTCAGCGTTTTGAGGTTTGGACTCAGATCTGTCCTTTTCTCATTTATAACCACCAGTGCACATTTATAACCACCAGTTCTTAAAACCTTTTAACAAACACATGAAGAGAGGATGGGTCTGATCAGATCCAGCCTTCCCCTCACAGAAAGGGTGAGTCTTTAACAGATGCTGTGAAAGGTGCTAAAGCAGGCGAATAGACTTTCTGTCCCATGGCATAGAAACAGATTATATTTCTAGTAACTCTGCCAACTGAGAGGTTTGCTAGAGGCCAGTTAAACCAAATGAGAAAAATTGTAAAGCTGTGAAACAGTAGAATGTGGAAAATGATGTGAAGAAAGGTGATGAAAGTTTATTGATCAGGATACTACAATTATAGAGTTTTGTTGGCAATTTCCAGTTAACTATTTGTTACCCTATATCAAGGCACTTTAAAATGTACCACTTTGCTACACAACGAAATGCAGCCTGCTTTGCTACAGTGGCACAGGACATACAAAGCCTTGAGGCAAGCCATTAGGTCCTAGGTAGGTTTTGCTCAGACATTTTCTTTTTATTGCTCTCCTGTGGTTGTTCTTACTTCATAAATTGATAAACTTCCTCAGAACAGAACCATTATGTGGCAGCCATGGACATGTTGGCCAAAAAGCACTCCTATTGTCTAGCTCAGTGTAAATACACTCATATTGTTTTACTTCGTGTAATACTATGCTTTAGTGTTTCTTCAGTTCTGCCCTTCATTTTCTCTACAGTTATGTTTCTTTTCTGCTGATACTGACAAACATTACAAACAGTCATACAGTGATTTGAAGAAAAAAATGCACAATGACTATTTTCGATAATAATAATAATAATAAAATGTGTTTTTGTCACATTGTTCATCTTGTGACAAGACCTAGTTCACACTAAATGCAGCATTTCTGTGTGAAAGATACTTTATATCACTGACTAAACCGTGATTTTATTGTCACTTAACTAAGCCACTTTCTAATCAAATCTCAAGTGGCAAAACCAATCCATCACCATTATCCATAAGTGAGTTTATAGGTCCTGTGACATTTCTATTGATCCATCATTAAAAGAAAAGAATCCATCTGCATGTGTCTCAGTTCAGTCCATACCTGGGCAAAGGCCAGACTTTAGTCAATTATCTGCATTTACAAGAAGTTGACCTGCTAAAGGCAAGTCTCCATCAGAGAATTGGAAGGGCAAGGGGCAAGGAACGGCATCAGGGCAGGGAAGAATGATAGAAAAAGATTCTTTCTGACCTCACCCACACAACACCCACACAACCACTCAGAAATTCTCCTTAAGAAAATGATACTATTCACTCAGAACAAGTAAAACACAGCAACTTATAATCTATTCAACAAGTCACATAAGATTGACACTATTTGTCCTCTGTCCTGTTTATCTGCCACCTCACTGAGATAATCATACTACATGCATGTTGTCGACTTGAATGAGAATCAGTATTAAGTTCAGCACCAGCGCCTGTGGTAGTCCATTAGGTTAGGGCTCCTTGGACAACTCTACTCAAGAAATACCTGGTACCTGCAGAGACATGAACTACACATGGGTAATTTGAATAATTACTGTTACAGTTACTGTGATTACTATGGATATGGAGAATTTACCCTGGGTAATATAAAAGCATCTTTTTAACTTCTAAGTCACCAGCTCACCAGCACAAGTGTGCAAGGTTTGCATGCTGTTTGCAGTACAATGCTGCATGTATGTTATGTTCACACATAGATCTCTTAGTAGCAGGTAAATTTAACAAATAAAAGCATTCTGAAATATAAATAATTTTCTACTTATACAGACATGTAAATGTCTCATTAAAACTCTTCATGTCTTCATGTGAGTGGTGTTGAGTGTTGCATCAGTGTCACAACTGGCCTATCCCTTTTTTCTTTCCCCCTCTCTCTCTGTCTTACACACACAAACACACACGCACTTGAATAACCCAGACTTTCAGTTGTCTCATCCTTGCTCTGTATTATTCTCTACATGTATTACCCTCTACCTGACTCTTAAAACATAAACCTGTATGCACAACCTCCCATCTGCAGTTTACGACATTGAGACATAATGTGATTTTGCCTCCCTTTTTTTGCTTTGAAGAATATAAAATAGGCAGTGATATTGGGTGATTTTGGGGTGTGGAAGATTGTGAGAAAGCTCTTTGAAAGCAGACATATCTCTGGGGATAAGCTCAGAGGGAAGTATCAAGCTATTGTGAATTTCTAAATTATGTAGGTATGTATTTGTACCAGAAAAGTCCTCTAGAACATCAGCTTGTGGAATGAAATCTAGAGCATTGCCCTGAGAAAGCTGTTTGGGTATATCCATACTGAATCAGTTGTAAATCAGGTAAAAAAATGTGTGTGTGTGTTATATAGAAACAGATGGAACAGAATAATGAGTGATGACCTCATAATGTGAAACCAAATAAAAATGTATGTATATTAAGAATAAACATTTGTGTGTAAGCAAAATTAGATATAATAGATACAAATGTATAATTTTAATCCGTTTATTTTAGTTAATCTAATAGTCTAAAATTTTGACTCAGTGGTATAATTGCTTCAAGAAGAAATAGCTTTTCCTTGCACAGATGACGTTAATATTATTATGTCATAGCATAAATTATCAAAACATAACTAGCTGTTGAAATGTAATACTGTCTCAGACACAGTAGAGTATAGACAAGAGAATAGCTGACCTTGTTTGCCCCATCAAAAAGGTTTGGAAATGTTTTTTGCAATATACCCCTTGACAGAATACAGTACATTCCAATAAAAAAAAAAACCCTTGAATAGAAGATACATCTTGTCATAATGCTGTATAAAATGCTCCAACCATCATTAACTCAGCTTATCCTACTGTGCAGATTTGAGATATGGTGGAGTAGCTGAGGTTTCACAGATAAATCAATACTTTGTTTTCATCATTATCATCTCAGTTGTTGCAATCTGTTGCAACTGCTCCCAGTCTTGCCTGTGGACTGTAATCTTAATATTGTAAGAGATCTCCTTCTTCCCACTTCTGTAAGCACTGTGCAATAATGCAATCATATGGAATGTATGTTAATGTATGTTAACATTCCTAACAAACCAAACTAATGGTTGGTCCACACCATAGGAAAAGATGGAGGACAGATTTCCTTTGGCAGATATTTCCTTTGTTATATAATTATATAAGTACCATTCAGACATCTGTGTGATAATGGTTTAAAAGACATGGCTGTAGTTAACATTCACACCTGAGGAGGTTTCTACTCCTCCTCATATTCCCAAATTGTAAGAGCTGGAAGAGAGTAATGGAGCAAAGATCAACCGAATTTCCCTGGAACCAGGCTAGAGGAATAATGAATGAGGTAAATTAAAACTCAAAACTCTTCAACAGCTTACCTTCATTGTGGAAGTAGATGCTTCAGAAGAAAGGCTTTGGCCTGTCCTGTGTCAAATTCAAGAGTCTCAAATGAAAATGTAGCCCATTGCATTATTTATGATCATCTAGAGTACTTGAAATCAGCAAAACAACTTACAGTTCTCCCTGCCTTATAGCTGCCAATATACTCCTATATTCTTTTCTCCTGTGGCCAGTGAATAATCTCTGTTTGGCCTGGATCACCAAATCCAAACATTTCAGCAAATCTTTTTCAGTCTGTTCCCAAGCCCAAGAACACCTTAAATATGAGTGAGTTACTTCCACTTCCCTTTCCACAGTGCCCTCAGTCCCACATTGTTATTAGTTTTGTCACTGATTTACCTCCTTTCCCAAGGTACCAACTTCACTTTGGTGGTCACTGGCAGATTTTTTAAATGTCCCGATGACAAAAGGACATCAACTTTAGTCCTTCAAATTTTTTAAGATATGGAACAAATAAATTAAATATTAAATTCAATGTTCTCTCCAGAATTTACAAGACTTTGCATTGACCCTTCATATAGTCATCATTTTTTGGGACTTTTGTAAGATACTTTGAAGCATCCACTGAGTTTCTTATTAAACAGTAGTCATATTGGGCCTGTAGAGTCAGGGTGTAGTATTTGGTAAATGCCCTACCACTCTGTCATTGACTTGCTCCTGCCTGTAGAAAACACTGAAATTTAACCTTCCAAATCGCCCTGATAATCAACAAGTCTAGTAGCATCTAAGAGCATGGACATATCCATATGGCAACAGAAATAGAGTGCTGTTGAAAAGGCTCCTACTTCTCTGACTCACACTCTCTAAGTAATTGTGACTCTCATGTGCCAGAATTTTCTACCCACTCCAAATGATGGGTTCTATTATTGGGTTATTTAATGATGTTATTTCCCCACACAGAGACAAGCAGTTGCTCTTCATTGGACTTACCCTGATTGCTATTCACAATTCACAAAGGTCTTATTGCTATTATGAGTGAAAATGCTGATTGGCCCAGCAGCTCCTTCAGGAAGCACTGACCTTCTCCATAAGTTTGGGAAAACAGAGAAATATTGCAAAAAGAAGATCAGAGAAAGAAGGAAAATGTGGATAAGCACAGATAGCATGTCTGAAGAGCTCTGAAGATGTCTGAAGATCTCAAGCCTTGATCCAGAATGCTGCAGCTCGAGTTGTTCAGTTAAGTTCAGTTAAGTTGTTAAGTTGTTGAGTTAAAATGTCAAGTTCAGCCATGTCACGCTGCTGCTGAGCACCCCCCACTGGCTTCCTGTAGCAGTTTGCATCAGATATAAAACCCTGATGCTGGTCTACAAAGCCAAAAATGGTCTAGCCCCTCCCTACCTGATGGCAATGGTCAAAGCTCGATGCGTACCCAGAGCCCTTCGTGCCTCAAGTATGGCTCGACTCGACCCACCGTCATCCAGGACACATGGGAGGCAAGCATCCAGACTTTTCTCTGTCATGGCACCAAGATGGTAGAATGAACTCCCCCTGAGTGTCCGAACAGCGGAGTCGCTCGCTGTCTTCAAACGCCAACTGAAGACCCACCTCTATCGAGAGCACTAGAATAAGCATTAACTCAAAGCTGTTGCCACACTTACTACAGTTATTCTATTCCCTATGTCTATTCTATTCCCTTCACTGGTTTTGTGGAACTTGGGTTCTGGGACTAATAATGTTTAATAGGTAGTACATGGCTAAAATTCTAGCAGTATCATAGTTCAAAGTAGCTTGAATTCCAGTCTACCAGCCTCAGCTTTGGATATTCCAAGTTAATGACTAAGCACTCTTGTAAGTCGCTCTGGATAAGAGCGTCTGCTAAATGCCATAAATGTAAATTTAAATCTCTGGAGCTGTATTTCAAGCCAGACCATCTCTCCTCAGCAAATCACCAGTCAGGTAATAAAAAGCAGTGTTAGCTATACACGCATTTACATTTGTTCATTTAGCCGTTGCTTTTATAGAAATGGACTTTGGGATTACAAGATTACAACCCATACTTGTAGCTGCTAATTTAACAACAGAATCAAACTGTCATTACATACATACACAACACCATTTACAGTACATTAAACTATGTTTTGCTATATAAGTGACATACAGAATCCATAAACTGCTTTTATGCACTTTACCCTCGATATCAGTGACATTTAAACAATGTTTTTGTTTCTGTTTCAAATCAGTAAACATGGTCAGTATTGCTTAAATTTAAATAGAGACCTAGAACACAATCTTGAATACTAAATATCCAAGATTTAAATATTCAGATTTTACCATCTTTCTTCAAAATTCTAAATACCAGATTTTTAATATAGTCTCACACTGTTAGACCCCACTGTGCATACCATGTTTTTTAACTGTAGAAGAGGACAATGTAGTTCTGTCTAATTGGCTAATTGTAATTGTAATTTGGAATACACAATCGTATCATTCACTACATTATCTACATACAAAAGGTTAACTAAAAGTGAGACACCCTGAACTTCATTTGGATTATATTCATGATGTATTCCTGAGTACCACCCAAAGAACTGAACAGAGGTTTCTAAACTCAGCCAACTTAAACCTCTTTCCAGGGGGGACTTGTGACCACTTTGGTGCAATAACAGTGTCTGCAAATAAAAGTGTACTTTGGTACATATACGCTGAACAGCTTGTGTGTGTCAAAGCCTGTCCTCAAAATTTTTAACACTCTCAGTTTTTTTTAAAGCAGGGAAGAGTGTGTGGAATTTAATGAGATATAAAAGAGACCCATGGAAGCCTTTTATCCACTCTATTCCCTACTGACCTTCATTTCACCAAGCCTCTCTCCCTCTCATTATGCTACACTTTTTTCCTCTATTCTGGCTTTGAGATTGTTTCCCTGAATGTCATTCCAAAATTTGGCCTATGCTATACATTAAAGATTGTCTCCTATTGGTTGAGGTGGTATTTCTGTATGCTTTCTTGGTTCTATTGTTACTAAATATTGCAACACATATTTCATATTTTCAGGTATTCAATAGCATTCCTGGCCCAGTGATGGATTGAGAACATTCATACTGGGGTGGATATGGTGACACACAGAGTTTTACAGTGGCGTGGTCAAGGTGAAACATATAACTATCGTGTGAGGTGATCAGGGTGAGACACAGCATTATAGTATGGGGTGGCCAAGGTGAGACACAGAGCTATAATGCGGGGTGGCCAAGGTGAGACACAGAGCTAGTATGGGGGGGTCCAAAGTGAAACATGGAGGTGAGATACAGAGCTATAGTGTGGTGTGTTCAAGGAGAGATACAGAGCTATAGTGTGGTGTGTTCAAGGAGAGATACAGAGCTATAGGCTGGTGTGGGTAAAGTGCTATACAGAGCTATAGGCTGGTGTGTTCAAGGTGAGACAGAGTTATAGGCTGGTGTGGTTAAAGTGCTATACAGAGCTATAGGATGGTGTGGTCAAGGTGAGACACAGAGCTATAGGCTGGTGTGGGTAAAGTGCTATACAGAGCAAGTGCTATACAGAGCTATAGGATGGTGTGGGTAAAGTGCTATACAGAGCTATAGGATGGTGTGGGTAAAGTGCTAT
>JAOVVG010000047.1:20391445-20415036 GCA_028566375.1 Leptodoras nelsoni | reverse complement strand
TCCACACAGAAAGGACCCAGACCACCCCACCCGGGGATTGAACCCGGGACCTTCTTGCTGTGAGGCGACGGTGCTACGCACCAAGCCACCACGTCACCCCATAATTATTATATAAAACATATATTAAAAAACATTATCCATAGAATGTATTTCAGTCAGTACCTCGTTGTTTTCACTTGTGTAACAAAACATAGGTAGGTTGACAATATGAAAATAAACACACCAATTACGTACATGTAATTCATGTACATCTCATGAATAAACTCTTCACTGTGAATTACACTATAGTGTAAGTAGCTGGTACTCGTATGCATTAAGTGTTTATCACTCTAGCGCTATCAGATCATAAGCATCCACTCATCGAACACAAACAGGAGGATGAATGAGAGCTCTGAATGGACTAGCACTTAGGAGGATTTACTGATGTATTGACTGGTATATCTTTGACTAATTTAACTTTTGTCTCTTAAGTAATTTAATAATGATCACTAGATAGTGGGAGCTTTACTGCAGAGGAAATAGCTCATCTATCTTCCTTTAATCCCAGAGGAACACTAAAATGCTAAGTAACAGGGTAAGAAGAAAGAAAAAGTCAACATTACTCATGTCATTCACATTCACACACCCACTTCCACTGATGTGGCTCTGATTAGAGCTCATATTCAAAACAAAAACAAAGACAAGAGTAGTGACAGACCAAATGATAAGGACTGTGAGTCCTCTGTGACTGTGAATAACTGCAATACAAAACAAATAAAAGGATCACTTCAGATGTCAATATCCTGGGTGAAATAAATATTTTAACACGACACCACTGAAAAAAGACAGAACAGTTGTATTACTTCATTTATTGATGAGCTTTTCTGTGTTCAAGGTTCCTGAATACAATTCAGAATTTCATTTATTTTATTCTTTTTTTTACATTTTCTCACACTTTCCTCTATTCATTCAATAATTTATGGCATTTTGTATAAAAACATATTTCTATCTTTACAATTTACAGCGTACACAAGTGGCAAATCTTCCCTTTATCCGCTTTGAGGAATTAAAACTCATAACTGCGATGAACATTGAGTCATGTAGGACACCTCTGTGATTCTGCAATACATTCAACACTAACATGTTCAAGTCAAGGTTAAGTGCATACACCGCTTTAACAGACAACCTTTTGATGCAACCAAGAAAAGAAAAAAAAAGAATACCGGCATAGTTCAGACAAAGGCATAGCCGTCTGTGCTTTCTAGACAATGCCATTCCTTAAGAATCAAACATCCTTCCTACACTATATTCAGAACTGCATTGCACAATTAAAAACCTCCCTGTTAGGGCAACACCAACACCTTAGTTACAGTGTTAACAACAACGTATACTGAAGCAAAATCTTCAGAATGGAAGTCACTCACAACAGGGTTAAATAATAAATCAGTGATATCAGGCACTATGATATTGCTGTCAAAGGACAAACTCACCCAATGCAATTAAAGCTTACAGTTCAGTCTTTGGAGAGCAATGACCTCTCACTCGAAATACACACACACACACACATACATTACAGCTTTTAAATAGAACATAATACTGACCAGAGGCTTCCAAAGCAGTTACACGGTTTCTATCTGAAGAACTGGACACCTTTTCAACAGAAGGAGGTGGTAAATATTCTGTGCATTTTAGATCTAGCTAACTGATTGCATTTTTTTTTTTTTAGCACATTTGCACTTAAATACCATGTTCTTGTTCCCCCAAGAAACAACACACGTCAGTTTCTTAGCACTGGAACACCAAAAAGATTCCTTAGCGCTCTTTAGCACAGCTCTGGAGAACTCGCTACTACAGATTCCCTAACAGCACCCATCTTAAGGGCTATTCTTATGTTTATTACATTGTAATAAGCATTATACACAACAAGACATTTGAGGGATTTGATGTGCTGTGAACACACAGTTATGTACGGATGCTGTAGACAATTACAAGAACATGGGTGTTGGCCAGGAAAACTATGCTTTTTTTTTTATTTTTTAAAGGTATTAATAATTCAATGAGTGTGTTTTGAGGGCACAGAAAGGATTGAAATCAGTCACATTAGCTGAGCTCTAACACCATTCTAGGATGTCATTATCGTTTCAGTTTTTCATACAAAAAGCCAGTCAGTTTTGCTTTGTGCTTGGGAAGGCCACATTAGCCAAACACAACATTACAGGTTTATGGTCTTTTAGCACAGTAATGCCAAAGTAGTCAAAACCAAAAAGTGCTTAAAAACAGGCTTTATGCTACATTTTCTTATAATGCAGAAGTGCAATTATTCTACTATTTATACAGTAGGGGGTTAAAGAATCAAAGACATACTCTCTGGTTGAACTGAACTGTATGTGTGACAAAATAATAATAAAATGGTATTACAAATACAGCTGCTGTACAAAATAATCTATACAAATCTTTTTTTACAGGCACAGTCAATCTGCTATGAGAATAATTAATTTTATTAAACGTATATACAAATAATGAGTGACAGAGAGGCAATTCTCACTCCTCACTGTGGCTAGCCTGTGTAGAAGGTTTGGGGGGCAGGAGTAATTCTTCATTAGGTGGCCCCAATCCCTTCATTGCCATACTGGCCCCTACCATAACTGGGTAACTCCGGTTTCTCCGAATCCCGCTCAGTCCTGCTATGGAATTAGGCAGCCCAGGTTGTGTCCCGAAAGAAGGTGCGGCTAAACCGAGCCCAGGACCTGGAGTCACAGCTCTTGGGCCGAGGCTGAAGCGCTTCACCTTGTCCACAAGCCGCAGATTGTGTATGCTCATTTCTGTCTGGGATTGGGATTCCATGCACAGCTTGGCTTCTGCTCCCTGCATCTCCTTCAGAATGGAAGTGGCAGGCCGTGAGGCGAGAAAGTTCTTGTAAGGCGGGTCAGAGGGGCTAAAGTCTATAGGTAGCACAGGACTACTGGGTTTGGGTTGGGTAGGGGAGTTTGGGGGTGTTGAGGGCATGGTGTCCGACCCTGGGGCAATAGGGAATGTTCTTGAAACAGTTTGTGATTTGTTTGGTGTTTTTTCAGCCCGGTCCCAGCTGTGAGGGTTGTAGACCGCTGCGGAAATCCCATGCTCCTGTAGGAGGCACACCAGGCCAAGAGAGGTGCTGGTGGTCTTGGTGTGCTCTCTAAGATTAGTGAAGCTCTCAGCCAGGCTGAGACGGCGTGGTGTGCAGGGGGTCGTGGCTGGAGTAGAGTGCACAATATTGATGCTCTTCACACAGGGGGATATGGAGGGCCCTGCTGCCATCACACTGACAGACAGAAAAGAAAAAAAAAATTACCTTAGATGTATAGCCAGGATTCATGTACATCACACAGAAACATGTTGCTGGTAATAATTAAAACGTTTTCACACATGAGCCATGCATCCCGCCTCATTGTCCTGCAGTCTTTAAGACAATGCTCATCTCAGTGACGTTAGTCAAAATACTGTAGAGCAAAATGCCAGGCTGGAAAGGTACTTTTAACGACATTGACAGTGTCACATTGTAACACACCTCTACTGAAACAGTTAGACTGGTTTGGGTAAGTTAAGGTAAGTTTGGTTAGAAAGACAAGTGAACATCATGCTGGCACCATGAGACCACCTCTCACCCTGAGTGGGTGAGGCTCAGAGAACCTGCTCTAAGCCTGGCCCCAGAACAACATGGTAAAGTGCTCCTGCCCCTTCCTCCTCCTCCTCCTCCTCATCACATGATCTGTGGAAAGTCAATTGTATATATTGTGTGGCTGCTACAAGACACCTCCTGGGAACCGTCTCCGATCACACAAAACATTTAAACCTCACCGTTTTCTGTGTCCATTATGAACTGTGGGCTGAATACTTTTGCACACCGCACTCTTTAGTTTTTCACTTGTAAAATTTTTTTTTAATCATGTATAATTTTCTTTCCACTTCACAATTGTATACCACTTTGTGTTGGTCTTTCACATTAAATTCCAATGAAATATTTAGTTTGTGGTTGTAATGTGACAAAATATAGTAAAAATAAAAGTTCAAGGGGTATGATTACTTTTGCAAGCCACTGTATTATTGGATCATAAGTTAATTTATAGTTGAACTCATAGGGTTATAAGCTAATATAGAGCAAGGTGTTTCACAGTGTTGAATGTCGTATTTGTCAGTTTAATCAGTCTGTGGGACAGCATGTATTCTTTTTGTTTAAGAACTGGTGCTCTAGCCTGCATCCCTGACTCCAGGATGTATTCACTGTGAATTCACTGTTCCTTAACCAGAACAAAAAAGCAAATGAAGTGAAAGACCAGCCATCATTTGCCCAAAATATTTCTACAAGTGCAAACAAAAGCATGAGAGATGTCTCTCTTGCTAGGATGTTTGCCAAAAACAGTAGGTAGTTGGCAGTTTATCAGGAAAGGTGAGAGAAAAACACAGCAGCTGTGAATTCTTCCATCTCTCTGTTTAAAAGCAACAAAATGAAAAGCACCAACTGGGCAGTCTGACTAAAAGGAATGTTGAGTCTTAAGCACTCTCTAGTGGTGAAAAAAAGATGTACGGCACTCACCTCGGAGTGACTCTGGTCAGCTCATCAGAGGGGTGGAGTATCCGGCAGGTAGTGAAGGTGTAGGTAGAGTTTGTGTGAGACATACATTTACCAGGAAAATGCACTGGGAACAGCAAGAGAAATACATTAGAACACACCTATAACACACACACACCCACACACACACACAGAATGATTTAAAACTGTATCAGAAATTGAAACACTAAAATATGCACTACCTCCTATAATAGACTCTACTTATATGGCACGAAAAAAAGAAAACTTTGAAACTTGAGGTAAAAAGCTTTGGTCAAACAAACAATGAAACTTTTTTGTAATTAGCACAGTCCTAGCATAGATTTATTCTGATACAGTTTTAAATAGACAGATAGGACAGAAGGAA
Organism: Leptodoras nelsoni; assembly: GCA_028566375.1. Taxonomy (NCBI): domain Eukaryota; kingdom Metazoa; phylum Chordata; class Actinopteri; order Siluriformes; family Doradidae; genus Leptodoras; species Leptodoras nelsoni. The sequence continues at coordinate 20,410,102 of JAOVVG010000047.1, read as the reverse complement.
ATGCAAGAACCAGAATCAGCATTAGATTTTAAATTTGTCAAATATAGATTAAAAGTGGAACAATAATATTGCTAAAGAGGAATATAAGTATAAATCTGCATTCTTGAGAGACATAAAGTAAATATGCAACACTGTATAATGCGTCTGTGTATGTGCGCGCGCACTTATAAAAACCACAGCAGTGGCCTGACCCATGTCTTTATATTTGTGTGTGTTAGTGGGTGTGAATGTGACCTACTGGCCACTGATAAGAGTTTTAGCTCTTTCTCAGTCATGTGAGCAAGTGTGATCAGAGTGCACTCAGAGTGTGTGATCAGAGACTATAACAGAACATTGACACTTGAGCATGTCACATGTACGTTTTACTCCATGACCTTTTCCTGGAGCTAGACATGTTGTAAGGCTCACTTAGGGAAGTCTGGGTGTATTTGTGTATGTGTATACACACTCACACTTAAAATGACTTCAATCTGTAGCCCTTCACTATCCTATCGCCTCTTTTCAATAGACAAGATTTCTGTGTAACCAGCGGTCACAATCATACTCACTAACACTGTCAAAGCCAAGCACATCACTAAAGATGAGAAAAGGGAATTTACGCAGATATTAACTTAACTGAATGGGTGCAGGAAATGAGAATGATGCCCATGGGAGCAGTGGCACAACTTGTATAATACACTTTAATAACTACCTACAGTAGCATCTCTCACACTCTCACACCATCATTGGGCAATAATATGTACTAAATCAGTACACAAGACAAGATGCATAATTAATCCCAAAGTTCTTCCACAGACACCATTCTCATTTCACAGCACAAAGAGAAAATAGAGATGATTCGAATGTGAAAACAAAGAACATATGTAACAAAAAAAAAAAACTATACTCAAAACCACTGTGACATCACACGGCAGGCAGGGATGAGGTAGTTGTGAGCTCACTGTACGCTGTGTAACAGGAGAGGTATCACAGACAGAAGACACGTGACAAAACAGGCACATGTCCCCAGCATGCTGCTACATTCCACTGGGTTTGGCTGGGGGTGGGCAGTGGGTAGGGAATGTGGTCAACCCTCAGGTCAACATTAAGATACTCCCTCACCAGATGGCATCTCCTCCTTCTCTTCCTCCTTCTGTGTGTCTCCTGTCACTTCGTGAAACTCTGGCACTGTCCCTCGTCCATCTTCTTGGTGTTGCACCCCCTGCTGATGGAGGGTGAAGCTCGGCGAACAGGTGAACGAGCTAAGGCCTGAGGTACTGAAAGTGGGCCGAGAAATCTGATGCTCTCCTGGCTCATCTTCCTCCAAGTCTGTGAACTTATAGACCTCTTCGAGGTCCAGCTGGAGATGGCGGTAGCCCTTGGTCACTACCCCTGGCCGAGCGTCCAGAATTCCGCCAAGGTTGGGCTGTGCCAGCTGCTGCCACGCATGCAGAGTCGCCGACCCTGAAACAAATCACAGAGACACAGCAAAGATCAGATAAGGAGCTATTAAAAATGTAGCACTGCATACTGGCTGTGTGATGTCAATAGATTTCAATAGAGGAATCATAATTAATGTTGCCACCAACAAACACTACTAGCATGTAGGACTGGAAATTCTAAGCAAATATGTCCTGAGAATGACAAATACCCCTATACCCTGTTTATACAAATGGTATGATCATTTGAAATGCATCACAAGATTATGATTAAGCTATTATGATGTGACGCACGAAAGACTTTTTTTAAATAAGGAATTGGCTCAAGGTAGGCAAACTGTTTCACAAATGTCTGAGCAATAAAGATTCAATCTAATAAGACAGGTCTTTAAAAAAAACTGTCTAAAGTTATAACACAATAAACATGATTAGGAGGTGAGAAATTGTTAGATTAAAGGGAGGATAATTACCTTCTCTAAAAATAACATTACATAAAACAGAAGGATATTACACTTTAATATCCTTAATGACTAACCGCAGGAAATTCTCTAATTATTGTCTTTGAACAGGATTTTGTGTGACGTTGGCAGCTTCTGCTGTGTGTGTGTGTGTGTGTATAATTAGAGATGAAATGAATCCCAGGACAGTTGACTGAATTTGTACATGTGATCTGACAAATCAGTGAAACCCAGGGACATTGACAGCTTACTTGTAGAACTGATTTAAAAAGTTACTTCCTGAATCATAAAGAACATCAGTTCATTCCAACTTTAAACTATTTGATTTAAATTACACGCATATTTAACTACAGCTGAACATAATCATAATATATCCAAAATCTACTGCCACTAATAAAGTGAAAAAAGAAGAATGTTATTCTGTATTATTTATCTAAGCAATATTAAGTGCCTTAGATAGTCAAACCTGATGTTGTTTTGATCATGCATGCATTGCTCTGAGGCTTAAGGAACAGAAACAGTACAGAAAAATGAGAGAAGAGGAGTAATATGAGAAAATAAGGGCAGAATTTATTGAAGAATAAAAAAAACAGACTGAAATACAAGGCAAGATGTTTACGGTGGTTGAACTGCAAACTGAAATGTGACGGAAATGCGAAGGATCAAATAATATAGAAGAAAACAGAAGGAAAAAGAAAGGGAAAAGAAAGAAAATGTATTATACTAATCCAACCAAAGAGCAATGTCATGCTGAATACTACTATATGAGGATAAGTCAAATGCAGACAGTATTTATTATTTTGCATTATTAACTGCTGATAGGCATCACAAAAGTTTCAAAATGTATCTACATAATCTCCATTTCATTTAATCCAAGTGATCCAGTGCTTAAAGTGATCAGATTCCTATAAAACATTTTAATTTGACTCAATTACACCTAAATATATAATTATTAGCTGGATTTATAACTGATTTGACATAAAAATAAAGTGGCTGAAGACAGGATAAAACGTCCAGCAGGTGGGACCAGTGAGCTGAATTTGTAATGCACTGAAGCTGCGTTACTGGATGTTATAAGAAAATATAGCATGAGTTAAAAGGCAAACACACCCATCAAATATAATCAAATATATTAGACCTTTCACCACATAATTAAAAATTCATAATTGCTACAAAGTGAATTTTGTCTCTATATTACACATTGCTGCACACATTACAGGCAGAAAGCCATATAATAGTAGTGTGTGCATTCACACACACAGTGTGTGTCTAAATCTCGAACCAGCAGCGGGGTTGTGTGTGTCTGAAATAGAACGAGTGCTGTGTGGAGAGGTTGTCTGAGTGCTGGTGTATTAGAGCCCAGAGTGTGTCTAAGAGATGCAGGGCCGCTGGCCTGCCTTCATTCTGTTCACCTTCTAAAGGCTTGACGATCTGCAGCTTATCGGGCAGGTAGGAGCGGCTGCTGTACACAGAGTAGACCGAGTGCAGATTGCCCAGAGATAGGATGCTGTCTGTATGTGTGAGTGAACCTCCTCCTTCTCCATCACTGTCTCCACATGACTCTCTCTTCTCCTCAGCTAGTGCCAGCAGCTTGCGTTCCCTTTCCTCCTCAAAAAAGCGGTGCTCGCTCAGGTAGTTGTCACGGCGAAGCGAGAGCCTTCGTAGCGCCGACTCCAGGTCGTGAGAACCAGGTGTGCCAGGAGTACCAGGCTTCTTGTTCGAGTCTTCTGAACTGAAGGAACAAATAAGAGAAGAATATAAATGTTATTTCACCAAGAGAACACTTTCAAACAAGGAGTAACCATATATATCCAAACTCCTGCCATTATATTTACCACTCAGAATGGTCAGTATGGCTTTCCAGAATCATGCTGTTGGTGCGGTTGTCCAGGAAACTCCCTTCTCCCCCATAAACACTGGATCTGGGTGTATTCAGACAGCTGGAGTGCCTAGAGTTCATGGATGATGTCTGATTGGAGCCTGGGATGTTCATGGGGGAGGGGCAGAGTGAGCGTTGGCGAACCACCTGATTGATGTTGCGCACGGTCTGGAAGACTCGCTTGGGGTGTAACCTGGAAAAAATGCATTCCCATGTGCACACACACAGAAAAAAAAATACATATATTTGTGCAAACAGACAAATTTGTTAAATCAAAGTTACACCAGTAACTACCAAAGAAATTGAACACAAGCTCAATCAAGCTCTATACCAGCTTTAAGGCAAAATAAACAGAAAGGGCATTTTAGGTATTTGTAGAGTTAGTGAACTGATACCTCTGATCTTCCACTTCCGGGTCAGACATCTGAATCTCTTTCCTCATGGTCCCTTCGATTTCAGCAGCTAAGGAGTCCTGTTTCATACATAAAGCATTACACAAAGCAAACAGATACAATGGTCATTTACATCAGCCAGCTGGTGAACCACAAGTTTTGATACTGTATTCCATATTTTCCTGAGGCTGCACAATCAGCCCATCATACAGTCCTCTCTGCATAATTAGCTAGATTTACATGGGTCCACAGAAATATGCAAACTAGTCACACATGCAAAACCATAGATATAAATATTATCCATCTTGTTATATATAGAAGAGAGAAGTCTCACAAAAGTCACATACAGTACCTTACACTTCTCATAACAGACCTTTACTTAGTGTAAGAAAATGCCATTTTAAATAAATATAACTCCAAAGTCCTACCATCTGAGTCTATAGCAAACTGATACCTTTACACTTGTAATTCTAGTCTGGCTACACCAGTATCTGTCCTCTCAACCCTGTCTAGAATGATCTCATAAGCCAACTCTACACCGTTGGAGGTTAAAAACAATACAAGCACCTTGTAAGAAAAGAGCCAAAAACATAACGTGCATCAGTTGCAATGATGCACATGACAAACGTTATGTATAGCTGGACTGGTGGAATTAACGGAGTTAGAGTTCTTGCTCTTTCGTGCATTTTCAGCCAGTTTATTCTGCAAATTTCTGTTTCTAACCATGGGAAAAAAGCCGAGGGAGTGAAAGCGGCGTGGCGTGCTTTGAGGCACCGTCCTGTTCCTGAAGTTCTTCAACTCCTCTTGGGCTTCATGCAGCATCTCCATACACTCTGCGTATTTATCCTCTAGCTCCCGTAGCTGTAGAGTGAAAGCAAGAAGAAGAGATCTTTTGAGGCTGCATCCTATCAATATCGAAATCATGCCCTTTCTCCAACTTCTAAAACCTTCTTAGGTTGAAATATGCAGATTATTTTATTTGGCCAAAGTGCTGTCCATTTCAGAATGACATTACCTCAGCAGTGAGCTGTCTCTGGGCATCCTTAGCAGCTCCCAGGTGCTGTGTGAGCTCCTCATTTTCTACTGCATACTGCAAAACACACACCCGCACCATCAACTACAGCCTGGTAAGATGCCCAAACAGAACCCAAAACCATAAAGGCTGACTGAGGAACAAGTCAAACACTTACACATTTAACTTTTTTCTGGAGGTCCACTATCTGCGAGAGCAGGTGTGTTATCTCTTCCTGCTGCCTGGAGGCATCTTCTGTCTTCTTCGCCAGCTCCTCCGCAATTGACGAGATCTGTAGGTTAGCATCCCCTATGAGAGCAGAAGAGAATTGGTGTCAACAACTTTGCTGATGAAGGCATAACTAAAATCTATACAAGAGGTTTAATATTTCACATAGAAATTTGCAAACCCCATTTCCATACAAGTTGGAACACTTTCTAAAAATGTAATAAAAACTGAAATCTGTAATTTGTTCATTCATTCGAACCTTCATTTAACAGACAAAAGGACAAAGAAAAGATTTTTAAACAAACTCATTTAGAAATTGATGCCTGCAACACATTCAAATGTTGGGCATTTTTACCACTGGGTCACATGACAGTTTGTTTTAATTATACTCTTTAATACCTCCACATCAATGGTATCTTTACATATATGCAGATCACTCATGTCGTGGGTACCGATGCACCTCCACGCCATCACACTGGTTTTTGCACTTTTTTGGACTTTGGCACATAGATATAGACATCCAGTTCTTTCCCCAAAATAAGCAGAAATGTGGACTCATCTGACCATAGAACCCGCTTCCACCGTCTTTTGGTCCATCTCAGATGGCGAGGCCCAGAGAATGCGCCAGTGTTTCTGCACAAAATTAACATATGGCTTCCTCTTTGCATAACACAGTTTCAGGTTGCATTTCTTGACGCAGAGTTGGACTGTGTTAAATGACAATGATTTTCCATTGTACTTCCGTGGCTATGTCCATCATGGTAGCATGATGGTTTGTCAAACAATACAGCCTGAGGGCTTGATGGTCACACACATTCAGAAGCAGTTTCCACCGATGGCCTCCTCGCACCAAGATTTCCCCCCAACTCCCTGAATCTTTTTACATTATGAACTGTAGATGGTGAAAAACCTAAAGCAGTGGTGTCCAATCTTATCCACAAAGGGCCGGTGTGGGTGGAGGTTTTCTTTCCAACCAAGCAGAAGCCACACCCTAATGAAAGCCAAGATCCACTGATTAGATCCAGTGATTAAAAACAGGTGTAATTGGTGTGGCTCTTACTTGACTGGAAGGAAAACCTGCACCCACACTGGCCCTTTGTGGATAAGATTGGACACCACTGACCTAAAGTCCTTGCAAATCTTGAGCTAAGAAACTGTTTTTGAACTGACTGACGATTCTCGAAAGAAGTTTGTCACAAAGTGGTGAACCATGACTTACAGATTTCAATTTTATTACAACTTTTCTGGAAATGGGGTTTGTTACTGAAAGATATGCAGAGAGTAATGCTTTAAAAGGAAAAGGAGCAATATGCTATAAATCATTTTGCTGCCAGCAGTGTACTTTAACATAAATACTTTAACAAATATATTTAACTAAAAGGATGTGGGAATGTTTTTATAGCTTTGCCTTGGAAGCGTGCCTGCAAAAATCACACTGGGTAAGGAGCAGTTTAACAAATAGAAAAAAAAAAATAGTGGCAACAGCAATCAGTCTGTCTGTAGATGGCTATAACTTTGCTAGCTTTACTGTGATCTAGTGGAAGTGAAAGTGGGATCAATTCAGCTTTTAAACAGATCAATTCACTAAAATCTGTAGTTTTCATTATTATGGTATGCCTAATAGAAAAGGCTTTCCCATAATGTTCAAACTAAATAAACTCAAATAAATGTAGCTACAGTTTACTTTTACATGCATCATGCTCTTTGGAAAAATACTGAAAATAGATCTGTGAATCTATAACCTTGATTTTGACCCAATTACATGAACAGGATTGAGAGCACCAGCAACACACTGATGTCCTGACTGGCAATAAGATAGACAAAAGAAAATTAGATAAAGCTTTATTAAGCTCACAGCTGGAACTTAAAGTCCTGTAGCAGCATGATACGGCACTACAAACAGTAGGCTAGGAAAAATAAATAGAAATCTGACAGTAGCTTTGTCTTAATATGATCAGTATAGAGAAATCAATATTTAGAGCTCTCTCGAATTCTGAACATTTCCGTTTATAAACGGTAGTGACAGTGTATTCAGGTGTACTCACTGAGCTCTTTCACACAGTCATTAACCAGCTGCTGTTCCTTCTCCTCATAAGAGATGGTCTCCGTCTCCAAGTGACATGCCTAATCAAACATGTGAACATTAAGTAGAGAGATCTTGTGTTACTAACAATACAGGCATCACGTTTCTCTTAACCTTCCTTGTCATTTCCCCATTTCAGCTGTCTAAAGTGTACAATAGTGCCATCAGATCTGTAAATGAAATCTACACCCCTGCAAAGAATATACTGGCACAGTTACAGTATAACTTGTAATGTGAAGTTTCATCTTCTTATCTTAATGAACTAAAAAGAAATGTGTTGCAGAAATAAAGTCAAGTACTAAAAAAAGACAAAAAAAATTCTTATTGTCTGTGTGTTTGCATTCAAGAGCATTTGTCTAGCAAAGTGTATTCCACCCACTCCGGGGTCAGACGTACATGAACCACTCAGTGACGTGAGGGAAAGCGTAATGCTGTATATGAACAAAGAGGCAAGTTTTGGAAGATCTTTTTTTTTTTTTTTTTTACCATTTATTTTACCTGTAATATGAGCTGTGCATTGCTACATTAGTCACTCACCTCAGATCGCAGCACAATGTTCTCCTCCTCCAGGTCTTTGAGCTTCTTCTGCAGTGAGTCAAGAGGGAAGTAATTTGGTACAGACAATGAGGAATCATTCCGTGGGATCCTGAAAAAGAATTAAAAACAATTGGCAAGTCTGCAAGATCCCTGATCCCATCCCCGGTGTAAGCAATTAACAGGAAACAATACAAGGCATGCTGTTATCAGAAATATATCAACAATGTGATGTAGCCTGACACATTCACATTTACTTTTATGGCATTTGGCAGACACCCTTATCCAGAGTGACTTACATTTATCTCATTTATACAACTGAGCAGTTGAGGGTTAAGGGCCTTGCTCAAGGACCCAACAGTGGCAGCCTGGTGGTGCTGGGGCTTGAACCCCCAACCTTCTATTCACTAACCCAACACCTTAATCACTGAGCCACCCCTACCCCTGACACAAAGAGGAGCCTCCTTCCATAAATGTAAAAAAAAAGGTCTCCATTTATAAAACTTAACCATAACAATTATTCTTTGTACAGTGAAAAAAATGGTGTAAATTAAACTGCACTGGCAACACTGTTCATTCATTCATTCATTCAGTCATTACTTAAACCACCCAGTAACAGGATAAGTGGCTGTGATAATGAATCCCAATGCTCACTGTGCAGAAAGCAGGGAAACACCCTGAACAGGTCACCAATCCATCACAGGGCACACACACAGACAGACACATTCACACATACACTCATACCTAGGGGCAATCTGGTATCTTCAATTCACCTGACTGTATGTATATGGACTGTGGGAGAAACCGGAGCTCTGGGAGGAAGCCACGGGGAGAATATGTGAGCTCCACATAGACACAAGGGAAAATATGCAAACTCCAAACAGAAAGGACCCTGGCTGCCCAGCTTGGGAATTGATCCCGGGCCTTACTTTCTATGCAGCAACAGCATTACCCACTATGCCACCAACACTGTTGGAAATATTAAATGAATGGCTCACGGGGTAGAGGTGACCGACTCTCCCTCGCTCTCCTCAGCAGCACTGGTGTAGAACTGGAGCAGTTCATCCTTCATAGACAGATCATGACGTAGCTGAGAAACCTGCACAGACAGCACAGCGGTCAGGACCCACAGGTCAGTGCAACAGCACAACACAGCAGCGCGAACAACTTGAACACATACCAACATATAGGCAGATAGAATACTTCTGGTTATAAACCAAGAGTCATTGCATGGCCATAGTACTAGTTTAGATACAATCAGCTAAAGTAGATTTATAAACTGTGGCAGTAATTAAAGTAATTAAGGTGAAGAGAATAAAAAATGTGGGTCAGTGTGTCCATGAAAATTAAAGCTAGTTATCTAAACTAAAATATTTCTAAGGGCATGTAGAATCATACCATCAGTGTTGTGCCAGTTAAGACCGGAAGTAAACTAGTTCAAAGTTTAGTTAATACTAATGAAAATGAACTAGTTCACATTAATAGTTCATTTAAAATATTTTTTTATAAATTCACAGCTCTAAAAATGAACTAGTTCATGTTTATTTGTTCCTAAATTTCCTCAATAAATATGGAACTATTCTTTTTCAGAAGAACCTCTTTCTACCATCCATCACCAGCCCTAAATCACTGCTACTCCCAAAGTAAAACAATTATTGTATACCACTGAACAATCACAGACCCGAGTTACATTTACACTGCAAAGGTATGGTGTTCATGCATTCATAAGCCTGGTGTTATTTCATAATGAAGATTATACTACAGCTGTCCGTGGCCTTTACAGTAAAAGTCTAACAGGCCTTCTGCTGACAATGAAAAGGTATATTGTATAAGGAAATTTTATTTAGACAACTTTAACACATTCAGCAAAACAAAATGGATTCATTCGGATTAATGGAAAAATATTTCTGTAATAAACCATTTAATTATTTTATCTCTACTGTAGAATACTCAGTAGTTCTTCTAAACAAAAATAGTTTACATTAAGAGTGTAAGCCAAAGGTGTCCAGTCTTATCCGAGAAGGGCCAGTGTGGATGCAGGTTTTCTTTCCAATCAAGCCAAAGGCACACACTACTGAAAGTCAAGATCCATTGATTAAATCTATTGAATAAAAACAGGTGGAATGAGGTGTGGCTCCTGCCTGACTGGAAGGAAAACCTGCACCCATACCGGTCCTGTGTGGATAAGACTGGACACCCCTGGTATATGAGCTCCATGATTTGTAAGTTTACTAAGATTTATGTATGTTAGACACGTTTCAAAAGGACCTCTGACAAGTAAATAGGAAAGGCCTAAGCTTCTACACTGAGCTAACGGGATAACTGACTCTGAGGTAGGAACATCACTTTATAAGCTTCATACAAGCTGTCAGAAGCCAAATGGTAAATCTCTGAGGTATTACATTCCTAATATTCACAAAGGGATACTGTTCAATACACTGAGACTTCAACTGATGATAAATAGTTGTTCATGCATTATTCTACATTTGGGGAGTTAAACTCGTCGTTTAAGTATAAATTGGAGTTAGATAATTAAACATATTGGAGTAAGATGTTTAATTCATAAATTAAAACATGCAATTAAGCTTCAACTGCATCCATTTCCACACTTGGTCATAGGAGGGCACTGGGCTGAGATAATTATCACCTTCTGACCTCTTCTGCCCTACACGGCTTTCCTATAAGCATTAGAATTGTGTCCATGTAGGTTTGCCTAGTTTTTACCAAGGAGGTGCTAGACCTGCCTCAGTTAATAAAGAAATATCTAAATATAAGGCAAATTGTATTTCTATGCTGAAACTGCAGAAAGTTAAAAACTCATCTAAAGATGGAATAATTGGAAGGACAAAAATGCTATCTGGGTCTCACCTCTTCGCGTATGTGCTCCACTTGTTCTTCCAGAAACTCATTTCTTTCACTCAAGGTTTTGTTTTTCTTCAGCAGGGACTGACCTATGCGTGCTGCTAACTCCAAGTCCCGTTCTTTCTGCAGAGAGAAAGGAGCAAACTGTGCTGACTGTATTAAATCAAAAGTCTTACTTTTTAATAATAATCAGTAAACATATAATTGTAAAAGCTTTGCTAGTTAATTTTCCAGCCATATATACAAGGTTTATCAGTACAGTTCCATTACACAATCCAATAATCTAGCAGCATGCTCGACCTCCCCTCATCCCAAACATCAAACAATTCATTCTGAGTATGCCCCATTACAGAAAAAAATACTTCAATTTTATGTTGCCTTTAATATGTTATTTGACAGTGGCAAAGGAAAGACTTGTTGAGATTACAGTGTGAAGAAACCTTGAGAGGAACCAAACTCATAAGGGAACTCATCCTCCTCTGGGTGATTCCAGACGGTGCTTAATTTTTTTTTCACACATCTGAATAAGGGGAGAACACAGCCGTGACTATCTTACCTCTTCAAGCAAACGTGTAACCGCATCTATGTCATTGTATGTCTTAGTCATCTGGCCCACTCTTTCAGCACACAGAACTGCACAGAAAACAGAGAGAACTCGATGTAGTCATAATCAAATGCACATCAGTTACTGCAACCTATTAGAGTATTTATAAACGTTCCTTATATTAGTCCAGGAGTGGAACCTGATGTGATCTTCTGCTGTTGCAGCTCATCCACATTAACGTTTTGTGTTGTGTATTCTGAGATGCTTTTCTGCTCACCACAGTTGTAAACAGCACTTCTATAAATTTACTTACTATAAACTTCCTGTCAGCTCAGATCAGTCTGGTCATTCTCCTATAATCTCTCTCTCATCAACAAGGCGTCACAAGGCGTCTCTCTCAACAACCCTCCAGTCACAAAATGTTTTTTGTACCATTGTGCCATTGCACAATCTTTCTGACACTGACGAGATGCAGTGAAAACCACACGACCAACCATTGTTCAGGTTTTATTTTTAGGAACACTAAACAGCTAATTACCCATCAGAAACCAAATGTTTATTCCATTAACATTATATGATGATATGAAACTTCAAAAACTACAGGAAGTAGAGATAAATGATAGAACTAGGCTACTCAGGAACAATCAAACATTGTAAATCATGTTAAACTGGTTAGTCATTATAAACCATGCCTGATAACCTTTAATTCTCATACTTCCACCCATAAGATTCAAACACAGGTGTGGTCAGTGGGTGAACAGGAGTGGGGCAGATACCAGTGTTAAGTCAAATAGATCTCTTTGTAAGGTACATGATCACCACCATGTAGTTATGCTCTCAAAAATGATGTATGACTACAGTTGGAACAGTCATACATGAAACCAAGCAATCCAAGTGACATACGTGTGTTCATCATACAAAGACTCACAAGAGGTCAAACCTGTTCCAGATACAAGATATGTATACATTATAACTGATAAAAGCCAGGGAGCTGGGACATTGTAGCCTGCCTGAGGCATTGTCCTTTTCAAAAGTGAAAAAAAAACCCAAACAAAACTTTACCTTCTTCCAAAGTATAAGGTTCCCCATCTTCCTGTTGATCATCAATATAGTCTGAACCAGTGAAGCTGGACAGAGCTGAATAATCCAGCACCTCAGACGAGTCATATTCATAGCTTTCCTCAACTGAGTTGTGAGGAGAGAATTCCATGGTCTTAACAGTCTAGTGATGCAAAGCCCGGCCGCCTCTGGGCCTGAGGTCCTGAGCCTGCTACAACACGGTCATGTTTGGCCATTTATTTTGCCCAGAGTAACAAGCCTCCAGGTACACAGAACACTGCCTGGTGCCCACACCTGCAAACAGACTGTGACTCAGATACAGGCCACTACCATTTACCTGACTACAAATCTAAGGGGAGCAGCACATATGATCAGATAAACTATTTTAGCTAAATCTAATTCAGTGTTCTAAAAAGTAACATACAAAACATTTCAAAAAGTATTCAAAGCAGTAACACTTGCATAGTGTCTATTTTTCAAACAAGGTACCAGTTTCCTAACTAAATCAAAATCAAACACCCCTCTCCAGAATCTAGAATGGTTTGTTCCCATAATGAACCATGGCAACCTGTTAAGGCGTAACAGAGTTATCTTTGGCTACACCTGCCGAGGAGGCGTGGCCACCTGATATCCTCAGGTGAGTCTGTTTTCCTATGGCCATGCAAAATTCAAACACAACAGGGAGAGGTGCAAACAGCCCTGTGCAAATTCATACTATATTAGACTTCAGTGAATGTTAGTTCACTGCTAAATTGAAGAATGGAACATTCCTTATCACTAAAAATGCAACACATTTTTAGCAGTTTAATGGTTAACAATGATTAAACATGTCACACTAAAACAAGTGAAACACACTATGCCATTTTGCGTCAGAAGTGTGTGCTGTATTTTGTGAAGCACAAATGCAAGCAACTCTTTAACTTGCTGCATTTCCTCCATTTGATTTAAAAGTATGATTGTGATGCTCTGTGCGTTGTTCTGACCTATGAGTGATGAGCATTCACTCGCCACTGGCCCCACATTCCTATGGAAACATGGCAGTCATTTACATATACTCTGAAAAGCAGGGGGGAAACTGTGGCCATGGCAGTGAATAAGAATGAGAACTTTTATGTGGCCTCAACAACAAACTATACAAAGTTATTCCAATCATGCTCTCCACCATTTCCCAAAATAGGAAGAATAGGAGAAAAAAAAATACTATAGCATGAACTCTCATTCGGGTCCAAGTCAAAAAGGGTCAGAGTGAAATTCCCCAAATTCAATGCAGATCAAACACACCCCTCTAGCATGGGTCAATGGATCCATACATCATGAATGAGGAGTACTCTCCCACACTACCTCACAATATACACATAAAAACTAAAGAGAACAATAAAACTTTAAACAATGCGGCAATAGAAGTCAAGTGAAGCTAAATTAATGTCTAGGTGGTTTTACTGAAGGTGATCGTTGACCCAAATATAAAACCATAAACTGCTTCACTTTAATAACAACAAGTGTAAAGCAGGCTGCTGTTTATGCAGATTTGTATTTTTTGTACTTTACTACTTAGACTACAAACCAACTTTTACACAAGTCCATTAAATAAACAAATGTTCATGATAGACAGAAAACAGTGAATTTTGAATTCTATATAGATTACTTTCTGTTTATGAGTATAGTCAGGCTCAATGTACAAGCAAATCTACATCAGGCCTTTCAGGAGAGAAGAGGAGTGTTTTCAGCTGCTGTTTTCAGATTTCATTCAATATTAATTCATTACCCCCCCCCACCCCACACACACACACACACACACACACACACACACACACACACAGACTTTGTCTTGCTATACTTTTGAGGATCTTCCACATCATTATTAATACAGCTAAATAATACTAACCCAAATCCTAACCTTAACCACAGTAATGAAAAGGCAACTTTTTGGCTCTTTTTATTTTTGTTGTAAGCTACAACATGAATCACTTTCCTTATGGGAACCATCAAAATGTTCCCACAAGGTCAAAAATATCAGATACTCCTAACCTTATGGGGACTTTTGGTCCCCACTAAGATATAAAACACACACACACCTATTGTAAGTGCAGTGATTTGTTAGGAATTAGCCATTAAATTTTAAAGTAGAGGAGGATTCATTGCATACTAGAATATTTTACACCCTGAACAGAAAGCATGAAATGTTTACTAAAAGATGACCTATTGTCAATATATTAACCTAAGAAAACGCTGCAGTCAGAAGTCAGAATGAAGAACTAGTGATATTAAAGCTACTAAGGGCCAAGACTCAGAGATAAATGGTTCTGTACATTTAACATTTACAAGACCTTATTCTGCAGTGCAATACGAGTCTATTTAACAGAGATAAACAAAAACCTTGGGTCATTTATGTAACCTGCTAATTTAGATAATAAGGCATCATTCAGCCACGCCTCTTAAAGAGATTTCACCCTGGTTACTGTCAACATAGTGTCACCTACATTTTGCTGTGGCACGAACATTACATTGCAAAACAGAGCTGTGTTAGTAACTGCCTCAAACAAAACTTCAGCAGGCTACAGTGTGTCTGATGCAATACATAGCTGCAAGGAGAATTTATTGCCTGCTGTAGTGATGCCACTGTGAGCAACCTCCACCTGTGTCCTCTCGCCCCTTTATCAGCCAGCGCTTTCACTTCGCTTTTACGCTTTTGCTTTTTATTGATGTCATGAATATTTCTTGAATCCTTTTGAACCACTCATGCCATTATCTCTCCATCACACTCTCTTCACTCTGTGCTTGTCTCGCTCACTTCATGTGCCTAATTATTGTTCATATTCCCACAGCCAATTGACCCTATTTCCCTAGGCAAGCAAATGACCATCTGCTCTTACCATCCGCGCATTCTTCATAATACCAGTCCAGCTCATAGTAGTCAGCCTCCACAAATCTCTGCATACTCAGTCTCCTTCAGTTGTGAGTCGCAGCTCCTGCTGTCCAGCACCCGAGGTCTCAAATTCACACACGCTCTCCCAGTGGCCCATTCTCTCCACCACCATCTTGAGTAAAGGTTAACAACTGAAGCTACTTAAAGCATCCCATCTAGAGTGGGATGAGGAGAGATGAGTGAATTATGAGGCTGCAGTGATAATCAAAACTGCTGCGCAGGAAGCCTTATGGTACGGCTGTAGTCAAGGTTGTATCAGGCGCACCGAGGTGAGCCAACTTCCTAGTTGTGTAGCCAATCAGACCGCGTTACATCAATGAGCGTCAGCAGATCATCACCCATCCCCCCTCCTTCCCTTTTCCGTCAGGCAGAGCTCCCTATTTCCATGGTACCTCCCTCTGTCAGGGTTACCATAGCAACTGGCTCTGATTCCAGCCTGAGGTGGTATTTGCTGCCCAACTTCTCTTCCACTTCCTCAGACTTTTCAACTCACCGTTCTCTTTTGTGCATGCGATTCTACTCGTGTGTCGATGAATGATTCTGTATGAACAGAAGCTACAGAGTTAGTCTAAGAGTGTACATTTTTGGCTGCCAAATGAGGCTGGATGAAGTAAAGAAAGGGAGAACCAAATGATCCACACTGCCTTTTTGCCAAAAGCATGAATGAAGCATGAACAGCAACAGAAAGTCATATTTATGCATTAATCTGAATCGTGATTTGAGATGACATGATATAAGATATGGAATAAAATCAACCAGTCATGAGTCTTAGTCTCTTTATGTAATTTCCGGTGACGGAGGAAATGATTCATGTGCAGACACCTTACCAGCTGACTGGCTTTTGGCCCGTGAGATCAAGGAGGCGAGGTAATGGAGGTGTAAACACAGAAAAGATGTAGTGTAATGGCACTAGCCAACATTCTAATCATGGCATATATGACTAGGCATATATGTAACAAATTAAGTCAATCTGTGAAAAAGTGAGTCATCACAGTTTATAATTATTATGCAAATGATACAGTATTGCAATGGAGCTGTGCAATTAAGAGTTTGGGGTCTGTAATAATGAGCACAAAGGAATGCATGGCTCACTCCATTTGAATAAAGGATTGGCAACACATTCTATATGTTTATGGTATTATAAACAATCACAATCTTTGTTGTCTAGTGCCAAAGGCTGTAACCTGAATAAAGAACTATGACAGATAAGTATGGGTGTGTGTGACACATTTACTGAGCACCAGGTGCAGAGCAAAAGTTCTCAAAAATCTCAAACTGTGTTGCCTTGTATCTATATCCCATTGTCCCTAGGCTCCACACAAAATGAATAACTGCCAGCTAGCTCACTTATTCCAGCCAGCTAGCTAAAATACAGCATAAATAACAAAACAGCTAGACAGACATCAAAACTGCCATACTGGGCTGCTTCCCATGTGTGCATTTGTATTATCTGAGCTTTATTATCTATGCATTTTGTTATCTGATATGTACTTTGTTACCCAGACTCTCAAGCACGCAAGCTAAAACATTGTAAAACCTAAAGACATAGATCAGTGAAAAATAAACTCACAGAGGACAAGCAGCTGCACAGGATAATGCCAAGTTTGAATACAAAAATCCAGAGAAACACAAACATTTAACAACAGTAAATAGCATTAGTGTGCTAGATAGCATTAGTTCTCCACCACAACAATTTGTCAACTGGGTAACTATACAAAACTCTATGAGGATAAATCAGCTGACTATCATTCACTAGCTTCTCACCAAATCAGAGACCAATTAAATCTCTTGCATAAAACAATCAATCCTGAATTCTGTCTTTTCTTATTTTTCTTATTTATAATCTTTCTTACTCTCTTTCTCTCCTGATTGGATGAGGGGCACTTGACACACTCGTGCCTAAAGTTATATGTGATGCACTTCCCACTGATTCCAGCCTGAAAAAGCACTGTCTGTAAATTACTATATATGAAATGTCCACTCAACTCATAGCACATCATCTTAACAAACACATGCACACTGTAACACAGCTTAAGCAAGTTCCGAAAACCGAAATTTCATGAGTCGACTGGTCCAATAACTGAATTCATAAAGCAGCTGTAAGTTTTGTTAAATTAGCCAAAAGTACTGTACTAATATGTGGACATCTGACTATCACAGTTTATGTGCTTGTTACACATATCGTTCCACTACCATGGTCATTTACTGATCAACCCTTTGCTGTTAAAGCTGCCTCCACTCTTCAGGGAGGGATTTTGGAGCATGGCTGTGGGGATTTGTGCTCATTCAGTCACAGAAACAATAGTGTGGTTGGCCACTGATGAGGCCTGGTGCAAACGTTTTCAGTGGGGTTGGGACACTGGAGTCCTTTTCCATGCAGATTCCTTACAGTTCCAGTTGTTTAAACCTTATTAATTATTGTCCCAACAGTGGAAACTGGTGTTGTCAGTGTGTAGCTATTTTAATAGTCATTACTCATCTTATTTCATCTGTGTATTCTTTAATTCTTTACATGTTGATGAATAACCAAGGGCATGACTCTCTGCATGACTACATCCTCTTCCTTACAGTGGGCTAGTGACAGTGAGAGAATGCAGGGCTTTACAGAACCAGGCTTGGAGAGAGCAAAAGAGAGAGAAAGAGACATGGGACACTATAAGTGAAGGACTTACGGAAGTATTTAAGGGTCTCCTCGATCTGCTCAACAGTCAGGTCGATGTTGATGTCGGGGGAAATGAGTGGTGTGTGGAGCCAGTCGTCGTGGTCATAGCCGTATATAGTGTCTGCTCTCAACTGATAGTGAGGAAGCTGCTCCTCCAGCAAACTGATGATTTCCACCTCTGGAAGGTCAGTGCTGTTACACACATCTGTCATACACACGACACAGAAAAAAAGAGAAGAAACAGGTTACAGGCATTCAAAGCATATCTTTTATCTCAAGGTGATTGTTTTGTTTTACAAAACAAAGTGAGTATTAATCTAGGGCTGGGACAGAACAGGTGTGACTTCAAATGTTTTATGTACAGTGCCATTCAAAAGATTGGACACACCTTCTCATTTAATGTTTTTATTTTTTATTTTATTTTTACTACATTGTAAATTAATACTGAAGTCATCCAGACTATGAAGGTACATACATACATACATACATACATACATACATATATATATGTATACACACACAGGGGTTAGACAATGAAACTTTAGTGTGGGGCACGGTGGTGCAGTGGATAGCGCTGTCGCCTCGCAGCAAGAAGGACCC
>JAOVVG010000047.1:20343106-20356978 GCA_028566375.1 Leptodoras nelsoni | reverse complement strand
CAGCTTTATGAGGTAGTCACCTGGAATGGCTTTCAGTTAACAGCTGTGCCTTGTCAAGAGTTCATTTCTTGAATTTCCTGCCCTTTTAATTTGAGACCATCAGTTGTGTTGTGAAGAGGTAGAGTTGGTATACAGTGAATAGCCCTATTTGAGTAATGTTATTATCCATATTATGGTACAAGTTTTAATTTTAGGGGGTGGGATGTGTAAGGGATGGTTGTGTGATGTGTAGCACCCTAGTGTGCTATTTTTGTGCTACATCATGGTGTGGGCTGTTATTTTGCATTGATCAGAGTGATTTGCCAACAATTAAAATGTTTACAATTGCTAATGTAAAACACAATACATTTAACAGTTTATAGTTAGAGTTAATGTTGTGGGATGTCTCACTTGTCTTATAGTTGCTATAATTCCCTCAGCCACCCAACCCCCCTGCTTTCTCAAAAATGCAGCCTGTCATTTTACTGAGATGCTCTTCTGTCCTAAGTACTTTACTATACTGGGAAGCTTGTGAAACAGCTGCAAAGTGCATACAATCAAGACTTGTTTCATAAATGTTAACTAAAAAGGTCACCACATTAGTTTGGGATTATGTGGTGCATCTACCATAGTCCTTATGTATGAGCTTTTACTATAGATACAGTCATGTAATAGAATGCATTAATATAAATCTACCATTCATGTTGTAGTCGGAACTACTGTATGAGCCGTGCTGTTGCAGAAAAAATGCACATCTTCTGGCCAGTCCTGTTCAAGAATTCAGCCATGCTGTGATATAAAAATCTCTTTTGCATGTATCTCCACCAGAGCCAAAGTTCTGCCACTTTAAAGTCTGGTTTCTAAAAGGGAGAAACTTGCATTCTATTCGAATTCCAGTGAAAGACACAGGAGCATCACAAACATTTTGACATCATGTACAATACTGTGCAAAGGTTTTAGGCAAGTGTGGAAAAATTAAGAATGCTTTTAAACATACCAATAATAATTGTTTCAAAGCAGACTGGGGTTTCAAGATGTACTGTTCAAGCTCTTTTGAAAAAGCACAAAGAAACGAGCCACACCGAGGATCGTAGACGCAGTGGTCAGCCAATAAAACTTAATACAGCACATGACAAACACATCAAGCTTATTGTCCTTCGAAATCGGAAGATGTCCAGCAGTGCCATCACCTCTGAACTGGCAGAAACCAGTGGGACCCAGGTACACCCATCTACTGTCCAGGGAAGTCTGGCTAGAAGTAGTCTTCCTGGAAGAGTTCTGCTAAAAAGCCATATCTCCGACATGGAAACAAGGCCAAGCGACTCAACTATGCACAAAAACATAGGAACTGGGGGTGCAGAAAAAAAGGCAGCTGGTGCTCTGGACTGATGAGTCACAATCTGAAATATTTGGCTGTAGCAGAAGGCAGTTGCCGGCGGAAGGGCTAGAGAACGGTACAACAATGAGTGTCTGCAGGCAGGTTTGGGGCTGCATTTCTGCAAATGGAGTTACACCCATCTACTATCTGAAGAAGTCTGGCCAGAAGTGGTCTTCATGGAAGAGTTCAGCCAAAAAGTCATACCTCTGACATGAAAACAAGGCCAAGCGACTCAACCATGCATGAAAACATAGGAACTGGGCTATAGTAAAATGGCAACCAGAGTCAAAATCTGAAATATTTGGCTGTAGCAGAAGGCAGATACTTATCCATCATGCAGTACCATCAGGGAGGTATATGATTGGCCCCACATTCATTCTGCAGCAGGACAGCGACCCCAAACATACAGCCAATGCCATTAAGAACTATCTTCAGCATCAAGAAGAACAAGAAGTCCTTGAAGTGATGGTATGGCCCCCATAGAGCCCTGATCTCAACATCATCGAGTCTGTATGGGATTACATGAAAAGACAGAAGGATTTGAGGAAGCCTACATCCACAGAAGAGCTGTGGTTAGTTCTCCAAGATGTTTGGTACAACCTATCAGCTGATTTCCTTTAAAAACTGTGTACAAGTGTACCTAGAAGAATTGATGCTGTTTTGAAGGCAAAGGGTGGTCACACCCAATATTGATTTGATTTAGATTTCGCTTTTGTTCATTCACTGCATTTTGATAATTGATGAAAATAAACTATTAACACAGCATTTTTTCACACCTGACTAAAACTTTTGCACAGTACCTTATATCTGGTTGCAAGGTGAATTGATTCACGAAGTTTAAATCTCACATTAACATTTAGTGCCAAAATTAACCATATGTTTGATGATTCACAACAGACACAGTTTGTCTTTTATCAAGGCAACTGTCCAATTGCCAAAATTGCAGGCCAATAAAACAGACAGTTGGAAAAATATATTAGGCTTAATGCATAAATGAGAAAATGAACAAGAGGTCAATGAGAAATATTAGCGGCATGGCAGAGAACGGGGGTTTGCAAGCCCTTCGCAACTGTAATAGCAAAATTCTGAAATATAGTTCCCTGTGTATAGAAAGTGAATTCTATAGTAATGCATGCAAGTGAGGGGGTAAAAAGACAGAACTTAATGATGGGGGTTTAAACTTTGGTTTACTGAAACATATATTATTTGAAATGCATGGCTAAGATTGTGACTAGATTAAATAATCTAAATAATCTAATTTGTCATTATACATTAAGTAAATCTGTGCTTTAGTTATTGTTGTTCTGCATTCTACTGTTTCCATTAATTGAATGTTCTGTTTTTATCATAATACTGACATGATGTTACTAGGTGGTGATAAAATGACAAGATTTCTATTCTTTGTCTCAAAGTGGGGAAAACATCATTTCTGCATTGTTTTCCACTAAGAGGGACAGGGTCATATCACAAGTGCACTTTTGGACCAGAGTGAATTTTCAAAATCATCAACGATGCATAAATTACAAATATGCAAATAGTGACTGAGCATAAACAGACTGAGGATAATCCAGACTAAATTAGCAATACCTCAGCATTACACCAGCAAACTATGCTTTGTTTTTTTCTCTATGAAAACAGATCCCTAAGCTCTTAAAACCCAAATTGACAATTCTATTCATTTTTATTTATGCTACATTTACATGAAATTTGTATTTTTGTTCCTTTTCTTTAAGAGTTTTAAAGGCCTTTAATGATCACTGAAAAAGTTGTAGAGTTAAGTGTTTTATTTGCAACTTTTACAATATGTGCAGTTTGCTGTAAAAATAGGCCTTGGATGAGATGATAATGCTGCCTTTGCATGCTGGTTATGTTTATAGACTCTCAGTGTTTTTGCAGCCAATGTTGAGTGTGTTTTGGATTCTGCTTGGTCTGGAGTGGTTTGTGCTTCTTTTCCTCACTAATTGACACACTGTTTTTTTTTTATAGCATTTGCATCCATGCTGCTTCTCTTACTTCCACCAGAGCTGGCAGTGTAAAGCAATAGAGTTGTCTGTGAAGTTGGTTTATTTTGCCTAATTATGATGGCTGCTGCTTTACACTACATTTAATTGTCCCCCCAATGAAATGAGTTGCTGTTCTCCACCCCTACCCATTCCCTCTCCCTTATTCACTCCCTCATTCTCTCTCTCTCCCTCTCTCTCCGTCTCTCCATCTCACTCTCTCTCTCTTTCTTCCCTGCAGGAGGAAAAAAAAGAGCACCCAGGAGGATTGTGGGTCGTTCCTGCTGCCGCCTACACTGTGTTAATGAGGTGCCTACGGGAAGGGGTAAGACTGCTGCGCTGTCCTCAGCATGGTGTGTGTATTTTTTTAGGGACTGGGGGATCTGCGTGATAATGAACCCTCTGCAGCCCCTACAGGCATTGTTTGCTAGCCGCAAGTCAAGGGTGTATAGCAGACTCAGTCATCAGTAAGTGCTGTCATACTCGCACAACGCACCTGCAGCAGCATTTTCCAGTAATGTTTCTGCTTATCTCCACAACAGTGGTTAACACAGCCTGTGCTCTTTAAGGGTTATGGATATTATAGATGGTTGGCTATTGGCTTATTAGCAGGGGATGATTGGAAGGAATTATAGGAAGAATGAGGTAATAACTGCTGCAGTCGGTAAAAAACTTGAGCAATGAGCAAATCCAATCCGGACAGAATTTGTTAGTAAAAACACTGCAATGCTTCAGTACGAGCTAAAATTGTACAGTTATTTCCTCTGTTGATGAAAATCTCATTATTTGATTGACGTCTTCAAGCACTGGTTCCGCAGTTGCCAATTCTTTTGACTGCTAGCCTGTCAGTAGCTATCAAAAGTTGTTTCTCTCTAGCGCTTTGTATAAGTGTCCAAATTTAACCCACTACTTTGCTTTTATTATTCTGTAGAGTTTGCAGGAATAACATTGCCTTTGGGTAGATATTCCTAAAGTTGTGCTAGACATGAAATTACTTTCTCATTACAGTGCTTGAGGGGCTGAAAGGTGAAATTTTTAACTCATGAAACTCGTACAGAAACTCACATTTAACACTCAGTAATTGTTTATTTGTAGAAAACGTAATCTGTGACTCCAGGCAAAAGCATTTTTGCCAGCTAGTTTTCTCAAACTAAATTGCTGCACAGCTAAGGACTTTGCATGTGGCCCTCAAATACATTATTGGTAGATTATTTTTATTTGTACCTCTTGTGCATTGTGTCAGGGTTCCAGCATGCCATAATGAGAAGACTAGCTGTGTTCCTGCCCTAACACCTTGACTAATGGCATACTTGTGTTCCCACAAGGGGCACAGAGAGCACACTTCCATTCCAGCACATCTGATTAACTAGTCCAGCTCATTGCTTTAATAGGACCAAGTAATCAGTGAGCACCTTTATACTGCAAGCAGCAGTCTTGCTTACTCTCTTTTCTTGCTTCCTGCTTTCTGCAAATTGAAATTAGTTGTTCTAAAGTTGCCATAGTAGGAAATGATATTGGAAACTTTATGTAATCTGATATCATTTTGCTCTATCAATGTTCTTGCAAGGCCATTTTTAGCTCATTTGTAAATTTCTTTGGAAAAGAGTAGGGATGCCCTGATTCAGATACCAGTATTGGGTATCATTCATTACCACAATCATTTACTCATACTTGCAGTTATAAAAATGCTCGGATACCAAAATCCGTTTTTCATGATGAATGATGGCAATCAAAGCAAAGCAGACTGCTAATAGTGTTATGTGAAACTATTAAAAGGAGGCACCAAAGCATCTTCCTATAATATAACCCTGCCTCAGTCCTAGCTGAGCCAAAGTAACAAATGTATCTACATCAAGTATGTGAACACACGTCCATTTTTAATGATTGCTATGTAAACCAGAGAAGCATAAATACAAGGTTCCCTATGTATGTTTCTCTGTATTTTTATCAGTATTGACGAGAACCAAACACCTTTACTTGTTTTCCTGCTCAGTCTGAAACGGTGTGGATGCATTCTTAGATAACAGTGTCTGTCAAATTAGTAAATGTATTGCTGTCAGTTGGCACTGCTGTCAAAACCTGATCCTAAAGTACCTAGTCCTGTACATTTTGTTCCTGCTCTAACACACCCACTGTTAATTATCTGATAGACCGTTGATGCGGTATAGCAGTGTTAGAGCAGGGAAAACAACAAAATCTGCAGGGTAGGGAGACTCCAGGATGAGGGTTGCGAAACACTGTTTTACAGTGTGTTGAGACTTTAAGAAACATGGTCAGAGAAAAATCGAACACAATCCTAGAAATGTGAGATTTATTTGTGAATGTGTATTTATTTGTGTGTAGGTATAATGATGAAGGTATATGTAAGTGTTAAGTAACTGTAATGCCTGTTAGAGGACCTCTCATTTTTTTAGGACATGCAAGTTTTGAGTGTAGAAAATAGGTAGAGAAATTCAGTACGATGTAGTAAGTTTGTATAGATATGAACACAGTGTTTGAGACTGGGGTGAAATAAAGACTTATCCAGGTACACTGTGTTGTGATTAAAAAAAAAAAAAAAACAGTGCTCAATCCACAGTGAATGCTCTTAATTTAGAGTAAGAAGGAGACTACTGTGTGTGTGTGTGTGTGTGTGTGGCACACATGATGAAAGGTCTATATGCACTCATCCCT
Organism: Leptodoras nelsoni; assembly: GCA_028566375.1. Lineage (NCBI taxonomy): Eukaryota > Metazoa > Chordata > Actinopteri > Siluriformes > Doradidae > Leptodoras > Leptodoras nelsoni. The sequence goes on along the minus strand of JAOVVG010000047.1, from coordinate 20,350,948 downwards.
TAAGTGGCATGTATTAGAGCCCTAGGCTGAAACCAGGCATCACAGTATTTCTCTATTAAATATTTATAACACACCCACTCACACAGACGGTGTGAATATTCCATCTCCTGCTATCAGGCCTCTATGATATGATACCCCTACTCTGTGCTACTCTGTGCTGACCCTGATATGACTCGGTATAATTATCAGTTCTGGGCTGTAGTATAGACCACTCTATCTGAGTCTCTCCTCTGCTGTGTCATGTCATGCTATGGCAAAAGCATCTTTACATGTTTAGTGAAGAGACCCTACTAAATCAATCATGAGCAGTATACACAGCGTTAGGGCTTTTGATTCAGGAACAGATTTTTTTTATTGTTGCACAATTTGCGCTTTCTAATTGCTGATTACTCAGCTGACTGGATCCTGTCTTTATAGAGTAGTATACTTGCTTTAAATCATTTCAAACCATATGTAGTTTTGTAATGCCTATAATTTCATTAGCTAGTTTTAATTTATAGATTTGTTTTTTGGGAAAACTGATAAAAAAAAAGAAAATCTGGGTATGTGCCGTCTCATGTCTGTTACAGATGTCTGCGTATGATGTTTTGAGGCCACATTAGTGCTAATGAAAGTGCCTTTGGCTGTGTGATTGGCTGTGCGGGAGGATTAATAGAGTCGAGAGTGAGTAGGGCAGATGAAACATTGAGAGTAGTGTAATGAAAGCACTAGCTGGCGAGACTGATTTACATAGCTTTTTATTTAGGCCAGGTGTACTGCACTTCAGATGGACACAATTGTGATCTCTGTGTCTCTATTTGTGTCTCTCTTGCTCGCTCTCTCTCTCTTTCTGTTTGTTTCCCCATTTCAACTCTGCCTCTTAGACACCTAGCACACAAAAACACACTCTATAGAACCACTCTAATGGCTTTAGTTATTCTAGTTAATTTTGTGCCCCCTTCCCCCTACCACACACACACACACACACACACACACACAAACAAAAGTCTCATGAATAGTAAAGATTTCAAATGGACCTGTTGCTGAAACAAATCTTGAGATAAACAATTTGCCAGACCCATTTAACTCGTAACTTATTGTTGCATATTATATACAGATTGTATACATGTTTAAAAATAATTAGATTTTTTTTGGAATACATTATTTTTAAACCATTCTTATGCAATGAATGTCATTCTGTAGTGTGTTGCTCAGTGTGTTTAAAATAACCTAGCCTCTATTTTCTGGAATTTGTAGCACAAACTGAATTTGCACAGAATTGTTGTGTTGGAAATAATTGCAGGTTGCCAACAACTTGCTGGGTGTGAACAACTGCCAAAATAACAATGGTTAAATGGTTGGTTATAAAATGTTCCTCAAAACCAAAGCCATGTTTTTTCATGTTGAACGACAAAATGATTGATCTCGAAGTTCTACAAAACTTATGCCTATACTTTTACTTTTATTATTTATTTATTCATTAACCGCTTTATCCTGGTCAGGGTTGCAATGGATCTCAGGAACGTGAGGTGGGAGAGTTCACCCCAGATGGCATGCCAGTCCATATACACTAATAGATAATGTAGTGTTGTCGGCCCACCTACATGTTTTTGGGAAACTGAAGGATTTTGAAACTAGAAAACCCATGTGAACACACTGAGAGCATGTGAAGCTCCGCACAAACAGTAACCCAAACTTACAATTGAACCAGAGACTCTGAAACAAAAACAGCCCAACACCTTCTTCCCTGATGTTGATAAGAGACCCCTTATATCAAAGCTCCGTATATGAGAGCACAAATTGTAGCACAGAATATTCTTGTGCAGGTTGCCAGGTTACATCCCCCAGTTCTGAAATTAATGGAGCAGCTTCATAAAGAGGCACATTAAAGACGATACAAGCAGTGGAACAATGGCTAATTTTGCTACAATTAACTTGCACACCTTCACATCCTATATGTAAGGAATAAAATACAACCCGGGTGTGGTGTAGTGGAAGGTTCTGTGATGCAACCTCTTACCAACTAATTACTTTCCTTTAACAGCCCATCTTTATTCTTCTAACACCACAAACATTTGACAGAGGTCTTCTTTTTAAATTATCATTTTATTTAAAAAACTTACAGTGCTGTGAAAAGTATTTTCTCCTTCCAGATTTTTTCTAATGTTCATAATTTTTCATATTTAAATGTGTCAGAAAATCCAACGAATTTTAATAAGATATTTAAATAAGATTTTAATAAGATAAATACAACATGAGTAAACACAAAATACAGCTTTTAAATAATCATGCCATGTATTGAAGATAAAGATTTATTCAAAAACTATATAAACCATATTAAAAATGAATAATCTTCCTAAACCTAATAACTGGTTGTGCCACTCTTACCAGTAACAATGGCAATGAAACGTGTGCAAAAACTTGATAGTCTTCTTTGCAGAAATGTTTTAATTCAGCTATATTGAAGGGTTTTTGAGCCTGAACTGCCCATTTAAGGTTCATGGTTCCATCAATTATGACAAGTCATGTAGGTTCTGCAGAAGCACTACCACCATGTTTGACTGTTGATATAATGTTCTTATGATGGAATGTGGTGTTAGCTTTACGCCAGATGTAACAGGGCCCGTTATTTCCAAAAAGTTTCACATTTGGCTCATCAATCCATAGAATATTCTCCCAAAAGTGCTGTGGATCATCTAGATGTTTTTTCTGGCAAATGCAAGATGAGCATTTGTGTTTTTTTGCTTAGTTCCTAGATGCGCTCTTGGTGAACTTGGTGATCTTGGCCACTCCTGGGAGAGTTCACCACTGTTCCAAGTTCCATTTGTGGATAATTCTTTACACAGCAAGAATGGGCAAAAATTCCACTTGCAAAAAGTTCCCAAATGATTCAAAAGTATAATTAAAATAAAATGTGATATGACCAATGGGAAACATGCCTCTGTCCCAGCTTTTTTTGAGTGTGTTACAGGCATTCATTTCTAAATTCATTTCTAAATTTGTTTATTTAACAAATAGAATTAAGTTCATCATTGAAAACACTAAAAATCTTTGGTGGAATAAAGCTTCAAGTGAATTAACAAATGACCGTTTTTAATGCATTGTTAGTAAGTGACCCAACGCTTCTGGAAATGGAGTTTGTAGAGTTTGTAGGGAGTAAAATAAAGATTCCCTGTGCGCTGGACTGTTTGATTGTAGCTTGTACTTGGAATGTGCCTTGAGAATTAACCTTCAAGCACATCATTTTTTTTACTGAAAATCACTAGAGGTCCTGAGTAAAACAAGCACTGCAGATCCCTATCCAATCTAAAGTTTGAAGCACCATGGGATTTTATGAATAAACTTGACCCACTTTTGCTCTTAATTTGCTTTTAAAAGATAATGTAAAGGTGCTTAGCTTGGAAATTAAAATGTTTCATAAGCTATTGTGTCATTTGATTTTTCTGCTTTTGCATGTTGAATCTGATAGCCTCTTATATTTTATGATGCATTGTTACCTAACAGCTTTCTAAGTGTCAGTGTGTGTGCAGTGTGCCCTTTGATGGACTGGGATCCCATCCAGGGTAGTTTCCCACCTCATGCCCAGTGTTCTTCCTGGATCCACCATGATCAGGATAAAGTGTTATTGAATACAGATGGCTGCAAAGACACTGAACTAACGCTTACCGCACTCAGTCAAATTAATTCCCCAGAAAGGATCCAATCATGAAAATACATTTTCTTTTAAAGGATTTAAAGGTTTATGGAGAATCTGCTTTCATTCAGTTGTGTATTCTCTTTAATATGTCAAGGTCAAGGTATGTCAAACAAAATATAAAAGCCTACTTGTGATATTACAAAAAAAATAGCCCATGATAAATAAGGCTAGCATTCAGTTGTCAATAAATTATTGCATTGTCTTATTATCATATAAATGAGTCAGAACAATTAAAACCACATGTAACTGACCTTCAGCTGTAGAGTAGCAGACAGGAATGCTGATACTGTAGTTATGAATTGGGGGGAAATACATAATTCTGGTAAACTTTGGCTTGAACATGGCCTTGGGCTAAAGTAGATCTGGAATGCTGAGAAGGTGAGTGTATGCGTGTGCGTGTGTATGTGTGCGTGTGTGTGTGTGTGTGTGTGTGTGTGTGTGTGTGTGTGTGCACAGGAGAGGGGGAGAGCTACAGAGGAAGGACTCTAGAGAATAGCTGTCCTCATCTTTTTTTCTCTTAATGTGTACGATGTAACCCCAAACTCTGACACTGTATAGATTTGGGCTGTGCACTCACACGGGAGGTAGCGTATAAATAAACATATAGGCGACTCTCTGTAGCAGTATGGTGCTCATGCTGTGCATGAGAAATGGATTTTTGCTTCATTCTTCTTCATGTTATGTGTTTATCCAGAGGACAGAACTTAAGCAGCATGTCAAACTGAGTTTGTTTGTGATTTTAATATTTGTTTTTTGATCCCTAATTGTTGTACGTTCAATAAATTGTATATCGCACCCATTGTTAAAATGAACGGCCTTGAACGGCAGCATTATTTTTGAAGGGTTGAGGCATTTGGGTTGGAGTGTATGAGTCATTCAGTATGAGTCGTGGATCATGCTATAGCATTCTCCATTACTCCAGTGAGAAAATGCTTAAAGCATCTCATGTAGGTCGTAGTACGTGCCCAGACCTGCCTCAGAATACATTTTGTTATGGAGGAATCTTGCATTTAAGGGTGAAGTTTTATTTTCTCTAGGTCCCATTTTTTCTGAAAAGGCAGATGTACCAAGAAAAAAAAAAGTGCCTGCTCCACATCCCTGTTCCAAACTTGCCCTCCAGCAGGCTGTCAATCATTTTCTCTGCGCTCCTCCTCAGCTTCAGCTCTAAAGTACCACTCTAACCTCTCCACAGAAACACCGAGTGGGCCGGAGTTAAAGCAGCAACTTTGGATGCAGCTTTCTTAGTCTGTCTTTGCCCCTAACACATTAGTATTGCATTAGTGTGTTCTACTATACATGTGTCTTTTTAGTACTCTGATGGGGCACTTTCACAAACTGACCTGAACCTAGTGTTTCCACTGAGACGAAATTTGCTGGTGTTGTTGCAGCGAAAACAGACTGATTGCATCGGAATAACACACGGAATAACCGTGGATTAAAATTTTCTCACATTGTTGTATTTTCCTTTTTCCATGTGCTTGCTGCTTGTTGAATACTGTTAAATCTTTAATTTCCACTTGTTTCAGCCATGGAGAGATATGCTCAAGGACAGAAGGCTTAGAGACAAATGCTAGCACAAATAAGTTTCTACTGCCTGGCCTTGGCTTTGCTTAGAAAAGTTCAGGAATTTATTCACTGAGAGCTGTTTTTGAGGGAGTATATTCCAATGATGTAATTGCATGAAACCTGGAAGCTGCTATATCTGCTGCTTTTATATTCACATATTACAATAGAGTGGAATGAAATCCTACATATTTGAATGTAATACTTTCTGTTTAGTTTTATTTCAGATTATGTTAGAGAAGTGAGCCTGTTGTTTCTATCAGACTCGACAACTGTTATTCTTCTGAATCATGATGGTGTATAGAATTAATTAAGTAGTGTTTTTAATGAATGATTTAATCATAAAAATAGGTTGTACTAATGGTAATGTTATACCTGATAAAGCAGCATGTTATAAAAAGATGTACTAAGTATATAACATTTCCTACAGGAGGAACTGGTGGTGAACCACATGGCAGCAAAAATCATTGAGAATGTATGCAGCAGACAGTCTAGGTGTGCTCAGGGCTTTATCACAGCAGAAGTGGGACCTACCCTCTGGTATCTGTTCACTCACTCGACTCTGGACGCACTGCGGGTCAGTGCTATGTCAGTAAGTAACACTCTTTTAAGTTTCTGTCAATCCAAAGTACTTTACTGAGTATCGATTTGGGAATTCTTGGGTTAGTCAGATCTATAATGGCCTACCTTCATTACCCAGAGTGTCACTGTTTCCCCCACACTCAAGGCTCTATGTAGAATAACCCGTCACTCAACGGCAGCGTTCCAGAGCGTGATTGACAAGGTTGGATTACCCAGCATCCTCAGTTGCTTGGTGTCTGGAATCAGCCGTGTGCAACAGCACATGCTCACCATGTTCGCTGCCATGTTGGCATCCGGAGCACACTTACACAGACTAATACAGGACAGAGTATGTATACACACACACACACACACACACACAAACACACTTCTAATTGTTACTAGTACTTATAATAATAATAATGATTATTATATAATGTTTATTAGCATCCAGAGCTGTACAGTGCCAATAAAGCTGAGAAAAGGATGCATGTCAACTGAACAGAACAGAACAGAGAAAACATTGTCAGTCCACAGGGCCTTTTAGAAAGGCTATAGATTTACCCAACTGTTCTAGCTCCTAATATGCATGATGTGTTTGTTTAATTTGGTATGATTACTCAAAGGAGACTAAGCGAAATTATACACTATAACATTACATGCATCTTTAAGTATTTCCAACAGGAACATGTTGTCTGGTATTCATTTGTTTTTGTTAATATTACATTTGTGATCTTCTGATCCAGTCTATAAGGTTTTGATTTTTGATTTGGAATATGTGCATATTGCATTTTAAAGTCAATTGATGATGATTGACCTTGTTGTTGCACTGGAAATCTGAGAACTAGGAAAACGAAGCCTTTGTGGGACATTTTAGTGAAGAGACGAGCATTGCCTTGTATTGACAGTGAAAGAGAAACTTGCCTATTCTGTCCAGAAGAGCTCAGACAGCTGTAGTCTTGACACGGATTGCTGAGACATTTCCTTTATATATTTATTTATTATTATTTATTAATAACTTTTTCTTGTAGTCAGCTTTGCTGAGCTGTGCAGTGAGTGCATAACTCGCTTGCAACGAAGAAGGTGTCTGTAGTGTACCACTGACAATGAAATGGGTGAATTGGATGCATGTTAAAGAGCAGTTTATAACCAAAAATCAAAGTGCTTTTTCTGATTCTACAGCCATCATAGGTTAGTACTTACTTTCCTTTCTTTAGGTATTTCAGAAATAACCAAACTCTAATATCCTTACAGAGCAAAGATATATGACATTGTTTTGGGGGGCTTTTGAGAAGTAAAATTCTAAAACAACTTTTACATTTTTAATATAATTAAATTTATAGTTGTTTTTCCTCAACAGTAGTTTGTAATGCAAACAAAATAATTCCCAAAAGTGAAAGCCCCACACTGCTACTGGCTGTTGTGTATCACAGTCTCCTTCACTTCCTCAGACAGCTAATTGGCCATTAGTACTGATACAGTTACTGCTTGGCTAGTCCGGTAAATGAACGTTACCCACCACAATTGGATGGAGATATGAATAAAATCTTTTTCTCCCCTGTCTTCTCTAGACATACATGAACATAATGTTATTGATTTGATCTTGAGCTTTCTGAAATAACATTAGTTGATGGTCCCCATTTGTTCTATTAATAATATCATCAGAAAAGTTATAATTAAAAACAGTGGCAGCTAAGATTTTTTGTGGTTAGGATGTCATTCCTGTCATTCCACTTGACTTTGTTAGTAGACGTGAAGATGGAAGCATAATTACATATTCTTCAAAAAGTAGAACCAAGCCCAAATTTGAGGCCATGGAAAAGAGAATCTGTATCTGAATCATGAACCTGTCACACATCAAATGATGCAAATGATGACTCAGCTTCAACATCAATTGTGTCAAGATTTTACATACACTGTCTCTTTAAACAGCAGATGATTCCAAAAATGTACAGGGGTTAGACCATGAAACTGAAACACCTGTCATTTTAGACCACAATAATTTATTAGTATGGTGTAGGGCCTCCTTTTGCGGCCAATAC
>JAOVVG010000047.1:20249257-20275633 GCA_028566375.1 Leptodoras nelsoni | reverse complement strand
AAGGGTTTAAAGAAGAACCAGTGCAACACAACTAGCAGAGGTATTGAGATGCTTTACATTTGTCCTCTTTGAACGATTGCATCAAGTATTGGAGAAGCCCTAAAAACATTTTGCCAGTGTGCATAAGGAACTTTATTTGACTTAACTTGTAGTTTGTAATGCACAAAAGGCCAATTAAAAAGAAGCTTTTCAAACACTGTGAACAGAAAGCAGGCTGCACAGCAAAGTTATGTAGTGTTGTTTAAGTGATTTCCCAAATGGGTTGCTGTTTAGCTGTTATACCTTCAGAAATGTTTACTTTGCATTTAACCGTTCAAAAATGTGTTAGCCCACCTTAGGCATAGAATATATAGCAAATACACAAAATGTGGTTGACAAGCGTGTGTATGTGTGTGTGTGTGAGAGAGAGAGAGACAAACATTAATACAAAAACTTTCAAAGATTTTTGAAGTATTTCAGTGATTATTGTCTTAGGAAAAGTGCAGATATAGTAGGCAGGGGCAGGCAAAAAACGTCTTTTTAAGAGCTATAGATAGTTTTTTAATGTTATTTATCTGAACTATACAATTAGTTTTTTTCTGAAGGACATTTTAACATTTTAAGCATATTGTAATGTGTTTTAGCTTAAAATATACACCCATCAGGCATAACATTATGACCACCTCCTTTTCTCTATACTTTTTTCTACACTACTCATTGTCCATTTTCTCAGTTCCATTGACCATATAGCTGCACTTTGTAGTTCTACAATTACAGACTGTAGTCCATCTGTTTCTCTACACACTTTGTTATTCCCCTTTACTATGTTCTCTAATGGTCAGGACCCCCACATGACCAGCACAGATCAGGTACTATTTGGGTGGTGGATCATTCTCAGCACTGCAGTGACCCTGAAGTGGTGCTGGAGGTTTTAAACACCTCAGTGTCACTGGTGGACTGAGAATAGTCCACCAACCAGTGAGCACTGTTAAAGGACTAGAGGATGATTAACACAAACTGTGCAACAACAGATGAGCTACTCTCTCTGACTTTGCAGCTACAGGGTGGAGCAATATGGTGGATGCGTCTCATAGAGTGCATGGTAAGTGAACACGGTGTTTAAAGGCTCCAGCAGCACTGCTGTGTCTGATCTACTCACACCAGTACAACACACACTAACACACCACCACCACATCAGTGTAACTGCAGCGCTGAGAATGATCGACCACCCAAATAGTACCTGATCTGTGCTGGTCCTGTGGGGGTCCTGACCATTAGAGAACAGAGTAAAGGGGACTAACAAAGTATGTAAAGAAACAGATGGACTACAGTCTTTAATTGTAGAACTACAAAGTGCAGCTATATGGTAAGTGGAGCTGAGAAAATGGACAATGAATGTGGAGAAAAGGAGGTGGTCATAATGTTATGCCTGATTGGTGTATTATTGTAAATGTACTATCAATGGAACACAAATGATGGTAACACCTGATTATTTTATTATTCACATACATTTTAAGCATCCTAAAAAGGGTTATTCTTGGTCCTTTCTAAAAGGGAAACACTCTGTTGTAAGGTTCTGGGTAGAAACATGAATTGTTTCTCAAAGCATCTGTACATGTGGTTTTCATGACAAGTTTACTGAAAATGCATTCCAGCATGTGTGAAATCTGCCATAGTCATCACTTTTGTGTACATGCAACATTTATACAAGACTCCATGCCATATTAATGCTCTCAGTTCCTGTCCTGTCTCCAGGACTACAGCAGAGCGATAAGTCTGTCAAAACTTTGAGACACGCAAGGTGTCCCTTTTACCTTGCCAGTGGACATGCTAGGACATTTTAGATTCAGTTCAATTTCAGGGATATTTTTCTCTGTCTTCCAAGAGAGTCATTATACTGAACATTATGAAAAACATTATGGTTTATATATTTGATGTTTTGTGGCAGCTACCTTTCCTAATGGTGTACTATAGAGATCTTTTTTAGTTAATGAGGGTAGATCTGTAAATAATCGATAAATCCTGACAAGTGCTAATAAGAGAAGAAGTGGTGTAGTCACTGTTTGGGGAGTGAGTGAAAGTGGTCGAAGGCGAGAGAGACATATACGCTTATAGCACATGCACACACATACAGTGCTCCCAGGACAGGGGGCGAGTGGCTGTCTGTATTGAGTGCATGAATTATGCAGAGGTAGGAGGAGGACAGCAGTTCTAGAAGACACTCACTCTCTCATGCTCTTGCTCTCTCTCTCTCTCTCTCTCTCTCGCTCTCTCTCTCACACACACACAATGTGCTTGCACTCCTGGGATTGAGAGCTGTGCTCATTAGCTCGGTTCTGGCCACCCCTACAGCTTGCACCCCATCACAGCATGACAGCAGCAATGGTCCTCCTCTCTCACTCCAGCTGCTGCATGAAAGAGTATTGACCCAGGTACGGTACCATGGGCCAGCAGGTGAGGTTCACAACCACAGATTTGCAGACTGTTTCACCAGCAGTAGACAGGAGCTTGTTTTAAAAGGGGATTCTACTTGGTTGAGCAATATATTGCTGGCGCAAGATGGGGACTGACATCTGTAATAAAATCTGTAATTGCAATGATGAACTTAATTCTGTTTTTAAATACAAATAAATTTAGAAATTGATGCCTGCAACACCTCAAAAAAAAAGTTGAGAGAGAGGCATGTTTACCACTGGGTCATATCACCTTTTTTAATTATACTGTTTGGGAATTGAAGAAACTAATACTTGCAGTTGTGCAAGAATTTCTGCCCATTCTTGCTGTGTACAGACTTGAGCTGCTCAACAGTGCGTGTTCACTGTTGTCTGATTCTCCTCTTCGTGATGCTCCATACATTTTCAATCGGAGACAGATCTGGACCGCAGGCAGTCCAGTCAAGCCACACTGTTGTACCTTGGGTAGAATGAGGCCTGGCATTGTCCTGCTGAAACAGACATGGAGTTCCTGGGAAAAGACACTGTCTTGACCGTGGCATGTCTCTCCAAAATACTAGTATAAAACTCAGCATCAATGGTATCTTCACATATATGCAGATCACCCATGCCACCTCCATGCCATCACAGATGCTGGGTTTTGCACTTGTCATTGGTAAAAGTCTGGATGGTCTTTTTAATCTTTGGCATGTAAAATCTGACTGAAATTTGCACTTTTCCACTGTCTTTCAGACCATCTCAGATGACTTTGGGCCCAGAGAACTCGCCAGTATTTCTGTGCAAAATTAATATATAGCTTCCTCTTTGCATAATACAGTTTCAGGTTGCATTTCTTGATGCAACTCTGTTAAGTGACAATGATTTTCCACAGTACTCATGTCCATTATGGTAACATGACAGCTTCTCAAATCGTACCGCCTGAGGTGCTTAATGGTCACACACATTCAGTAGCAGTTTCCACCCTTGGCCTTGAGATTTTCTGCACTGAGATTTTCCCTGATTCCCTTAACCTTTTCATGATATTATGAACTGTACATGGTGAAAGACCTCAATTCTTTGATGAAAAATATTGTATTTGAACTGACTGACAATCCTCTCACAAGGTTTGGCACAGTGTTGTGAACCACAACTCATCCTTCCTTGCCCAGACTAAGCCTTTGGTGGATGCTTCTGTTATACTCAATCTTGATGATCTCATGTGTTACCAGTTAAACTGCTAATTGTGGAATCTTCCCATGTTACTTGTATAACCTTTCTTTTTCTTGTTGTTTTTTTTTTTTGAGAAAGTGTCCCAACATTTCTGGAAATGGAATGTATATTACCTTGACCATTTGGAACTTTTAGTGAAGAGGGTTTTGCTTGTACACCATCAGATCGCCTTTTCATGGATCCCCCATCATAACAACGCAGTTGTCGCACTACATACGAGACACACTACATACCACTGTGGTGGGTCTCCTGCTCCCATATCCTGTGGAAGGTTAAGAATGCTGCACTGGCCTGCGGGATATGTCTGTGGGGCATTCTGTATTGAATGTGGATGTTTTTCTGACAGAGTTGCTTGTCTGTTCACACAGACAATTCTAGCCAGACACTGCCACTCACAATTATTAAGCACCTGTGAGCAGCCACTGAGCTGTCCAGTGTGGGTGGTAATGCCTTCTATAGCGTATTCCCAGTACACACATGACACTGTGGAATGTTAAATGCCCACACAACTTCAGAAACGGAATGTCCCATCCATCTAGCACCCACTATCATGCCTCATTGGAGCTCCAATAATTCACGCACCTTGCCATGAGCACGCTGGCCAGGGTCAACTTCACTCACATGATAATTTTAAAAACTTATACAGGTGTCGGCGTCCACAAGTCGTGTCCGAGGTAATGCCACTTCATAATCTATTTACATTATGCTATCACATGACTTTTGGCACCTCAGTGTGTATATATATTTTGTGTGTATGTACCTGTGTAGTATTTAGTCACTGCTTCATAATAGACCAAAAATCAACAGGGTTATTGGATATGTAACTTTAGAGCTGTGCACATTAAATAAAATGCCTGACTGAAGAGAAATAACATGAACTCTGTGCATTGTTAAATGTATTTGCTAGTTACCACTGCTGCATGCTTGTATCCGACCTTGTACAGATACCGATCTCAATGCTGTTGCTTGTTCAAGCTTAAAAGTAGAGCTAATGCAACAATATTCTTCCACCTATTTTCAGTCTTATCTCTCCTCCATCCCATCAGCCTGATCTATTCTGCATTGTGTTAGGAAGAAAACAATGCTATCTCCACATATCTGCATTACTGTTCATCCTAACTGCTTATCAGTACTCAGAAACAGCACACACACTCAAATTTTGCCACTAACTTGCTGAGCGCTTTGTGGAGCAACGTTACCACTAAATGCTGGCTCAGGTGTGAATTGGGCCTTATTTGAAGGTGATAATATCACGTGGACTAAATTTGCCATCAAACATCAGTTGTCCGTGGTAGTAGAGGAAAGAGGTTTGCCATTTTCAACAGCTTCTGAACTGATTTCTTAATGCTGAAACACTATGGGATGGCATCTCCAGTCACTGGGTATATTAACATACCTACTATGCCTGGTAAAACCACAAATGACTTACATCAGGTGTCTTAAGCAGGAAAATTACTTAACTGTGTAGCCAGCTGGGACAGAATTTGAGAGAGTTAGGGGTAAACTCTAAGTTATGAGTATTAAAGGATATGAGATGTATAATTTCTATCAATCTGAGACATGAAGTGGAGTTGCAATACTTTGTGGTTATATTTGTGAACATTCTGTGGGGCAACACCTCCTCCCTCAAAAATATAACTTTCTTGCAAATTACACGTGTCCATTGCAGCATCCCCTATGGATGCAATTTGTGTGCATACTGGCTTGTGAAATGCTAGATTATTGTTAAGTTCCATATCAGACAGGTGGGGCAACAACCATACCAGTTGTCTATGATATTGTCAAACTAAAAATGGTAAAGAAGAATAAAAAAAACTTTGACAAAAACTATATGACTGCCAGCTAGTTGTGGCAATTCTAACACTTTCTAGATCTCTCAGACATGCAATCTAACACTAGCTTTAACTACAGAATAATTATCACCACCATAACTAGCTTTGAATCCTTTGCATACAAATATTAAGATAATCCTTATAGTTATACAAATATAGTTATTTGTCCAATTACTTTTGAACCTGCAAAAATGGAGGGACTATGTGCCTGTACCTGATATTTGCTGAAGGCTTACTCTGCAGAACATTATTAAAGGTTTTTAGGTTTTTACACTTATTAAGAATAGTTGTCATGGTAAAATGTAGCATGTGCTACCCAAGCCAATGCTGCCGGAGTAATTCCTATTAGTTCGACCATCTTTGTAGATAATTCAGGACAGGCTGCTGTGTGTTCAGTGTGTATAGTTCTCCTTGTACTGTAGGATCAAATCAGATCTATTATAAAACTAGGGTGCAGTGATGCTGCCAGTCAAAATGGGATCCTTTAAGTGGATCCTTTAAGTGGATCCTTTAAGAGTATTAATAAAGTTAGAGAAAGTTCATTTAAGAATGAAGAAAACACAGGTAATAGATGTTGTACATCTAACAATATTTTTTTAAATAATTAAATTACTGTTTTGTGAAGAGCCTCACAGAGATATGCAGCTCTGTGTACAGTTTGCAAATTGCATGAGCTGCATGGAGTAGTGACTCATGTAAAGTATGTAAGTGTATTTCCTTTCTTTGTACATAAATGTGGTATTGTGGTTTTATTTTGGACCAGATTAAGGCAGTTAGGCTAAAACCAAATTATTCAGCTCCCAATAGTATCATGTTAATGACCTTGCTTATTTTTCTTATGCTCCACAAGCAGGGTGGCCTGCCTCTGTGTATAATATCTGTGTGTTGCAGATATCAACTGCACATTAGATGTGTTGACTTGTCTGTCTCAAGAAGACTGAGAAAATGGCCAAACATTTGAAGCTCAGCATAAAACTAAAAATCCCAGACATGTGACTCTTCAAACATGAAACACAGTTTTGGGAATGTAAATATTAGTAGGATTAAAGCTAACGTAAGTTTTTACTAAAGTTGATCATTTCACTTGAAAATAAAAATGAATGTGATCAAATTCTGGTGACCTGTGTATAGAAATCTGAAAATCACCAACTATTTGCATAGCCAGCTATGATCAAATGCAATCACTCATGTAAGTTTTTCTGAGGCTGTAATTATTGTGGGTGTGTGTGAAATAGTTTGTCTATCAATCAGTCCCTTAAGTAACTGATTCTGTGATTGCAGCAAAGTTCTCATTATCAAGAAGATAACTGAAATCTATTTCTTAAAAGTTTAAACATTTTCAAAATAATGAAAGTTGAGAGAAGAGTTTAATGAAGAAGTTAAAATGAAGAATTTTCTAAGCTTTTGTGCCGTTAGAATAAGGGTTTCAGAACTTATTATGGATGTCAGATAGTTTAATTTTGTCTATAGGAAATGACAAACTAATAAAAGAAAAAAAGCTTTGTAAAGAGAAAATGTTGGATTGAATGTGATGAAATAATAATAATAAGGAGCCCTCTGCATATGAGATTATTAACTAATTTTATTTTCTTATCAAAGCATGTTCATTTTTTTTTATCTCCAGGGGGGGAATATTGGGGGTTTTGAACAGGGCTTTGAAAGAATGATAACTAGTTTTCATTTTCACAAAGCTAGTAATATTCTGCCAAGCTCTGATGTAGATAACGATTTTGAGGGTTTTTTTAATATCAAATAACAACTGCTTATTAATAGAAACATTCTACTGAAAAAAAAGAAGAAAGGCACCATTAATCTGGTGCTTTCTCCCCAACCTGAAGGATATCCTCCAGCAAATGTATGAGTATTGGCAATTTAATTGCTGTAAACCCTGGGCTAAGATCAGGTTTACACAAATCATTTGCTGAAATACTATGCAGTTATTTGAATTTAGGTGCTGACCAAGGCCAAGCAGGGTGAGAGCATCAGGTTTGTGTACATGATTCTTATAACCAGACTGTTGAGTGCATTCCTCAATCAGTGAAGTGTAGTGAAGTGTATTGGGCACAGACCTCTGTCACCAGCATTAAAAACATCTCTGAGCCTCCCATGCTGCTGATAATGTTATAAGTCTACTGCAGAAGCATGGATCAGGTGGGAGAAATAATAATAATAATAATAATAGCAGATGTAGCTATCATGATGGTGGTTTCTCATGATAACTATAACTATCAGCTCATCCACCCTATAGGGACAGCATCACTTTAAGCACACACCCTGTCAAGCATGCCACCAGTGTCAAGTAAACCTCAACAAGAAAAGAATTGTGTTTTAAATAACTAGACTGCTGTGGATTAGTGAAGTTGTTCCATATTGCTTGAATTTACCAAAACTTTAACTTAGATTGTATCATAATCATTAGTATACATGTCAGTGTTCACATATCAGCTGTTTCTTCATAGACGTCCTGGAAATCAGCCATTTCCTGTGAATAGTTGTATTGTACTTCATGTTTTTCATGTTGCACAATACAAATGTTCTAAAATGTTCAACTTGCTTGATCAGACATCTTCAGAACACATCTTCATTATTATAAACACTTCCACACTGTTCCATTCACTGCTCATGACTACACATTTTGTTATACATTTGTCTTCATTAGATCTGTGAATGCTGATGTGGTATTAGGTAAACAAGGTGACCTTTTTTTTCTTTCTTCTTTTGAGACATGTTTCATTACTTTTATGGATTTGACACTTTACCGCCTATGCAAATCAACATTACATTTATGCAAATCATGCAAATCAATTTATATTTTTCTCTCTTTTCCCTAAATGACATGGAGCACTTATCCACACGCAAGTGCACAAGTGACAAAGGGTTTCAATTAACCGATAGAAAACCAGACTCACTCATCTTCCTCTCAATCCAGCCATCAACAAAGACCTTTTAATTAGTATTCATTAATTGTCATGCTGTAAAATCTATTTATGCCTGTTATTATCAAGCCATCAAAGAGCTCACTAATTGCCTCATAATGTGAGAAATAGATCTGGTACATGTTGGACCTGTTTTAAAACAGCATTTCAAAGCAAACGGAGGGAGTCGGGCAGATTTCAAGACTAGGATGCAACAATGCCTCCATTTAATATGGGAGCCGAATGCTGTGACTAATCCCTGCAGTTTAATTTTAAATCATGAGATGATACATGGTGTACCTGAATGCAGAACCCAAGAGAACATTGTACACCTGTATATTTATTCTTGCTAGATTTCCTTTGGGTTCTAGTGTTTTAGAACGTTGTGGCATGTTTTCTAAAGAGATTTCGCATCAGTGCAACTAGATAGTTCCTCCACTGCTGGCTCATACATTACCGAAAGACGCTTGAGAGGTTCTGTGTGCCTTGAAAATACAGCACTCCATTATATTATGACAGATGCCAGTGTTGTCCCTTCTGTTGTGAAATCGGAAAATGAAGTGTTGTGTGTCCATGCCTCATCCACACACAAGTGAGCAAGAGACAAATGCCAACAAGATAATTAAATGCCACGTCAGCCTTCTAGCACTAACTTCAGTGTGTTGGAAGCGTCATCGTATGATCACTGCACTCACTTCACATTCGTTTTGTCTTGAAACAGTATGGAAAATGAATAAGGTCATTAATGGGCAGAGACATGAGAACTGTGTAATAGAATATCCAAACTGCTTATATAAATCCCTCGTTTGTAGTCTTTGACTGTGATAAGAATGAGCACAAGAAGAACACAGAGGGTTGGGTGTACAGGTTAATTTCTACATCATGCTCAGGAGTTGAGGTTCTTCATGTTCTAGTACCATTGCCATCAGATTTTCTACAGCGCATGGAGCTTGATTATGTTGTACTATCAAACGTTTATTAATCATTAGAATAAGAAACATAAGAATTGTTATGGTGAATTCATCAGCTGGAAGTGCCTTAGAGCAGTGATTCTCTAAGTGGGGTCTGTAAGGCAAAGCAACCATTATCAAAACTATTTTAGATATGTTATTTAAGAAATAAATTGGACAGACTACGTGCTTCATGAAAATAATGCATTCCAGGGTGGTCAAAATCATTATAGCCTGGTCTTTCCATGCGGCAGCCGTAGTGGCAGTTATTCTGGGTTAGGTTCAGGCCCCTATCATTATTATAAGGTTTAAAAAGCCTTTTTCATCACTTTATACTTCTACTAGGTATGTGCAAGGCTTCAGAACACTGACTTCATTTGTGGCTCGATCCAGAGTGCTGTGACAAATTATAAGGCAAACAGAGAGAAAAACAAGCCATTGTTGAGAACGCTACTTAAATACTGAGACATTATAAGAACTTTACTTTACTAAGAACTTTTTATAAGAGGCACCTTCCCCTTCCTTCCACTAAACCAGCTGAAACCATCATGAGTTTGTTTGTTGGGGGTTTAATGTCATGTTTTTACACACTGGTTACATTCATGATTTACTATTTTATACTCATTAATGGAGGAATTTAGTATCTCCAGTTTGCCTGATATACATGTTTTGGGCTGTGAGGAAACCCATGCAGGCAACATGCAAACTCTATATGGTCCGTGTCCAGATCCTCTTGCCTCAGTCTTCATGCTACATGCTCATGCTCCAGTGGCTAATGCATTACCATGTGTCAGAAAATTCTGAAGTGGTTCTATGAAATCTGTTGTATAAACGTTAGTTTTTTTTTGTGTGAAGGCTGATGCTGGGACAGAAATTCTTTTCTCTTTGCATTTTTTGAGCTGCTTAGCTCATATATAATTATTTATATATATACATTTTGACTTCAGTCCCCCTTCGAAACTTTTGATAATGTGATTGCCATTGCAGTATCTTTCTCACTCTGTATGTCTTTACTTTCCACTCTCTACTTTTCTTCCCCTGTAAAAGGGAAGCATTTCATAGCTCAGTTTCATAACTCTTTTGCTAAATGAATGCATAACAGGCTACAATATGTGTACTTTTACCATGAGGTGTTTGCTAGTGTGCTCAAGTTGCCATGCAACATCACAATAATTAATAATAGAGCATACAGGGAAAAGTTGGTCTTATAGCTCCGTGGTGTAGTTAGTATCAATGCCGTCTCACACAGCTCCAGGGTTCCATCCTTAGCTCAGGTGTGTGTGTTATGTGCTTTGTTTGTGCTTCCTGTGGGTTTCCTGGTTATCCCACTTCCTAAAACCATAAATGCTGCCTCTCACCCAGTTTTCCTGAGCCAAAGGCTCTGGCTTCACCATGACTGATCAAGATAAAGTGGTTACTGAAAGTGAGTGATCTGTCTCATGCTACATAGAATACAGTCACAGCCAGTTGATAAGTTAGTAACACAGAATTACTAACATTACTATATGGCTTATGCATGATAATGATGCCTATGCACACAGGAAAATAAAATGATTAATACCGAGAGCAACAGTGTGCTTATTTTGTAGATTATGCTAGAGATGAGTGGATGCAGCAAGAGTTGTGTACTGATTTAGGAAAGAAGGGTTTTGAGTGGTATTGAGGACAGGAAGAATTCAAAGCTGCATATCTCCCCCAGGTCTATAACATTGTTGCCTAGTAACAGGTGCTTCGTGAGGCAGGCTCGGGTGATGACATCAGAGATCAAAGCCACAAAGCTTCTGCACTGTCTAAGCACTAATTACCCATTAATTACTGCTCAAGTTCCTGTATCGACTTATTAATTTATTTTGCATGTACACACGCCTTATAATCGTAAAGAAAAATTCTGAAAGGAACCGTCCAAAAAAAAAGAAAAATTGCATTCTTTTATGTGCCAAGAATATACCGATAATGTTCCAGGTAGCACATGCACAGCCCAGTGCTTCAGTCCGTCAGCTCAGCGTTTGAGGTTTAAATCAGACATTGCATCGGATGCAGTGTTCAGGTCACAGAGCTAAACAACACTTTTTATTATTAAGCCTACAAGTCAGTCACCTAGAGTTTTGGATCCATTAATACAAGATATACAAGATAACCGTTTTGTGGTCTGTGAGAAGCCAGTAACAGGTCACTGCAGCTGAATTCTGAGGCACAGCCAAATATGATAAAAGAAAAAAAAGGTTCCCCTAAAATTTACTTTCTAAACTTGCATTTGCTGTTCTCCCAACACGATGGTGTTGGGTACACGAGGCTACAAAAAGGCATGTTTAAAGAGACAATTTTGATGGTTACATTTGTTTTGGGGTTTTGTTTTATGTATTACAGCTGAAATACAAATTAAATCAATACAGTTGTTTTTAGACCTTGTGTTGGTGTCTCAGTGGAATTGGAAAGGAAGCTCAATCCTTAAATGCATTTTTCTCTCTTTTCTCTAACTAGATTTCAAACTTTAATTATGTACTACTTAATCATGTGATAGATTTTGTCACGTCACCAAATATATGTGATGGCAACAGACTCCAAGTTACTCTGTGATTTTTAAAGTTTTATTTTCTCTCTTCCTTTATAGATGGGTGCAGTAGACAGTGCAGGTTGGGATACAGAAGGAGGTCAGAGCCTGGTGCTTGTGCTGCGAAAACTGGCCCGTGGTAACAGGTGAGGGAGCACAGAGAAACCTTTTTCCCCCCTGAACCTTCCAGTACTTCAGTCACTCCCCCCGCCCCGCTTTACGGCCACTGCTTTAGTTTCACAGAGAGACCTTGTGCTTTGATCCATTTTTTGTCTGAGGCCAAGGCGCACTTGTGTGATGAGGGCTTTCTTTAGCTACAGCCTCTCCCAGAGATTGATATAGGCCTATTGTTTGGGACACCCTTGACTCCCCTCCATCCCCCTACGCTTTCCCCTGCCAAAAACTATCATTTGAGGTTGTCTAACCATGCTTTAGTTGCAGAGGTAATAATCTGTGCTGCACTGCATTACTGGTACTCCATCATAGTAAAGAATGATATTCCACAGAATATTAAAACAAAATGAATTATTGCCACATACAGGCTCCCAGGTAATGCAACAGACAAGCATTCACCCCATCATCAGACAATGAGATCAAATCCTGAAGATGCCACAGTCAGCAGTAGCCAGGGGTGCAGGAGAACAAAATTGGCCATGCTCTGTAGATGGGACAGCGTTACTCTCTCCCATCACTTAGTGGCAATTCAGTGGCACTCATCACACAGGGAAATTTTTTTCCATGTTCATTAACTGTCTGCCTTCATGTTCATTAATACAAATCTTTTTTGTAATAGCTGTTTAGCCACAATGTCATTTCCTAGGTCTCCTTCGGACGCTGCAGTAGGGTCACTAGCTGCCGAGATTTTGAAAGGAGTTGGATGCCAAGATGGGACAAGAACCAAGAGCGCTAGTGAAGCTTCACTCCCAATACACTTAATCTAGCTAATTTTGTATTTAGTGATTGTACTGTTCACTGAGAAAATTAATTATAAAGCACTTGCTTTTCCAAAGACTCAGCATTGTGTTAAAAGAAAATTAAAGCTTAATATTTCATGTTACTGCAAATCAATACATACACATCAATATTGCCTGAGCATTTTTTTTTGTTAGCAGATCTATGTATATTGTCAATACAGGTCCTATCCCTGATCCTGCAGATCCCCCTGACCTGCACATTTCTGCATTGTCCCTGCTCTAAGCACATCCACTTCAACTTCCATGGTTAGTTAGCTGGTTTGTGGAAATAAAATCCAAAAATCTGCAGGGCAGGGGGTTCTCATGGACAACTGTTGCAGAATTTCTTAAAGCATGAATTATATTTTCAATTAATTAAAATAATGGTTCAAGCACTTAAGCAGGTTAGTAGTAACTGCATACCTACATAAAGGATTTTTATAGTCGTCAAACAGACAACATTTTTCATGAAACAGCCCAAGTTTATCATACCTTGTACATAAGACTTGCATTCAGACTAAAATAGACAACTGAAATGAAGTTTGTCCATTATTTTATTTAGCCACATCATAACCATGTCTCCAATAAACACAGCAGGCTACAATAATAAGGGGTTCATTTCAAAACCTTCTACAGCTACCATCAAAAAAGAGAATTTAAAGAACTGCCCCCCTTGATTGCAGACCCTTTTGCGACACCGGAAACAGTGATCTTGTTAAAGCAAGAAAGCTGGGTTTTGGACCATTTCTTCCATTCTTGGTTTTATACAAAAGCTACACAATGTTACACTTGATCAGAATACAATTCAATTAGTGTTCTACACCATAAACTTGATAAAATCTTAATTGATGGAGGATTACCACTATAATTTAACACTATGCAAGAGATTTGAAAAGAATACAAAAATTACTGCAAAATAAAAGACAAGCGTAAAAGCAAGCTAATTAAGTACCATTAGACTACAGAATCTTAAAAAAAAGTAATGTAAAAAGAAAAATTTACAGGCAAGGCTAAGGTTTAAAATTCCATTTTATGATCCACTTCTTGGGCTTTCTTTGAGTAACCCACCCACCAAAACTCCTTTGCGGTTAAAACTCCCATCAGTGAGGACCAGAACAAAAAAAAAAAAAAAAAGAATTTACTTGCTCGTGTTCCCATAGGAAACTCAGCTTGTATTAGTGTCAGGCACTTCCAGAGAAACTAGCCCACTCTCTTGAGACCGCTCAGCAACTCTTCAGGCCAAATCACAATGTAGGTTCACTCAGATCAGACAATACAGCTATGGGACAAAAGAAACACTGGTATTATTCAGGAACCACATACATGTAGTCCCATAAACTTCACACTCAGATTAGTTGTGCTAAAAGCATGCAGTGCATCATGATGCTTAAGCACTGACCAAACCCAAACAGACATTCACACCGAAAGCATGTTTGGGTGCATTAGTGCCTCACCTAAAAAGTTCTTTATTTACAGATCAGTATCAAACCAAGCGAGCTGATTGCTATCGCCTGGGGGAAGGCCATCCATCAGGTCCTGGGTGTGCCCAAGGTCAGGCAGACCATCCACAGGGTAGTCTGTGCCAGGGTGATGTCCACCCATATCATGCTCCATCATGGGGTCCATGCCAAGGGCATCTTGCCCATACCCTCCAGGGTGGTAGGAGCGGTAGCTGGGGTCTGTGGACAGGGGAAGTGTGGAAAGGAAGTGGAGGGAAGGGGGAGCGCATACAACTAGGTTAGAAGAAGCATAAACAGGCAGCTCAACAGCAAACCTTCTGTAGTCCAAGACATGTAAGCCCATGTTCAGCAAGTGCAAACTGCCACACTCAGGGTAGCTAGTTAGAGCATGCAAACCATCTACACTGAGAAGGTTTTTAGACGCATTCCCACTGTAGGTTATAGCTGGTGCATTGTGATCTCTGAACCTGGCTATGATTTGTTTTCATGTTATGTGCTACACAATCAAAATCAGAAACTATAGTTGTGACTCATGCACTGGTGACTGTGTCCCATGTTCATAAATATCCAGCAGTTAAAAAAAATACCTTTATGGGAAACTACGCAAAGCTATAATACAGGAACACTCAATATATTTAGACCATGTTTAAATGGGACATTGCTTTTGTAGGCTGGAGTTCTAAATGTTGAAAAGAAATCGGATATTTTCTGTATGATTTAAGATAAGCCACTGTAATAATTGGGCATTGATAAAAGTGAAAAAAATTGTTTAACTGCCTACTTCATGTGTTATAAAAACACTTTCAGTGGTTAATATTAGAGTGGACTATATAAGAAGTTTTAAATGTGATCATGTTTATTGCAATGTGCAAGAGACTTTGATCCATGAAAAGTGCCACTTGCTACACACTAACATGACAGACATTTTATGTCCATGATGCACATTTTGCTTTTTTGTTCATATTATGCTCATTTATCTGATATCCAGGAAGTTGGAAGTAAGGAGATCCACACAGATCACGTTAACAGACCATATATAGGTAACCTTTTTGAGCACTATTCAGCTGACTGGTGTCTAACGGTCACTTTTCACAGTAAAAACAAACAATTTACATATGATGTGCCTAGTCTAGAAAACATTTATCTCCTGGTCCTTGTGAAAATTCCAATCTGAACAGTTTCCTTGCTCAGGACAGGTTGGCCCTACAGTGGAAAAGAATTCTGAATACTCACCATCTGGTCTGTAGCCAAGAGGCTCTCCTTGGGCTGCAATATCCAGACCGAGATCCCCAGTCTGAAGGGAATGAGAAAATTGTATCAATATCGACATTTCATTCAACCTTTTTCGATAAATAACACTATGCTTCAGCTGTTCTGAGCTATTTGTGAAGTCCTAGAAAATTACTTCACATCAATCATGTCCATTCCAATGTCCTTGGCAGAATCTATAGTGTGTGGGATTTGACCTGGGATTCATTTTATGCTGATAATTTTGCATGGGGACAGGGTTTAGCTGGGATGAGCTGCTCTACCTCGTTCCAGGTCATGGGCTCAGTCCGGAATAGGGAGCTGGTGAGCTCCACAGACAGTCTCTTCTTATAGTCCTGGGGTTTATCCTCTGACATGCGGAACAGCACTGCTGCAGCATATGTGGCTGTGGAGGAGAGATAGAGCCATCAGTACAGTCAGACAGGCGCACAGCACAGCCTAGCCAGGTTCATATGGATGTGCGCCAATTAGACACTTTTTCAATATTCACTATACAAAACTTAATATGCAGACTGAGGTCTTAAGTGTTTGTGGCTGTTCAGACAGCAACTGAAGTAGACGATGACAAAGCCCAGCTTGATAGTTTCTTCACAAGCACAGACTGAATTAATTAGCATGATTAAAAACTAAGATCCTCACCAACGCCTTCATTTCGGGAGTGAAGCAGCTCTGTGAGTGGTGCAGTTGCTCCCTCTGCCTCGATGGCCTCAGCCGCCTCCTTATCCTGGGCTAACTCACACAGGACACCTGCAGCTACACGCTGAATGTTCTCTATGGGGGAGTACAGCAACTAGTGGAAGGAAAAAATGAGTTTAGGATTACTGCAGCAGAAGCTAATACAAATCTAAAATACCTGAATATTTTCAGCTCTTTTACAATTACACTTCAAAATTATATGTACTTAGAAAGTGAGCTAAACCTCAGACAAATCATGTTTCAAAAGAATTAAATCAAGCTTGATCTCTATGGGCACAACTGTACCTGCACGAGAGAGACACAACTAACCTGGACAAAGAGTGGAATGGTGTTGAGTCCTCTGATGACAATTCTGTTGTGAATATCTCTTGCAAGAATGTGCAGTGCACCAGTGCAGCCCTCTACAATCTCCTCCATACGAACTCCCTCCTGCAAGAAAGCAGACAGTGAGCAAAAGCACACATTCTCCCCTTTTCTCTACTCCTGCTGAGAAATAAGCCACAGGACTCACCACAAACTGTTGCTGTGTACCTCCCATGGAAGTTCGTCTCTGAGTATCTTGGTGGGCTCTGACAAGCAGCTGGACCAGTCGAGGGATGGCACCTTGTTCTCTAAGAGGCGCGTGGTTTGCAGGGCACAGAGCCAGATTACGGATCAGACCAACTGTAGCCTAAGAGCAAAGAGGGTAATGCTTTCAAAAGAATCTTAGAAATATGAGATTAAGAAAAAATTGCAGCATGATGTGAACGGCTACAATGAGCTACATGGTACCTTTATAAGAGGCCAATGTGAAGGGGGGTGGAGAAGTTTAACCACCACTGGCAGACCATAGTGTAGCCGTACTGCATTCTGGGCCATTTCCGCATCCTGGTGTCTGGAGGTGAGGTGCCGAAGGGCACAAATAGCAGGCTCAGTTATGTCCTCCCGGTCTCCTGCACGCAGGACTGTACGCACTAGTGCCTCTATGCCACCCACCTGGCACACCATCATTTTGTTCTTGTAGTTGTTACAAGTAAGATTGGACAGTATGCCAGCAGCACAGGTCACCACATTGATGTCGTCAGAACCTAAAAGCTGCACCAGAGTGCCCAACAGGCCCTCCATGCCCTCCTGTAAGTGGAAAGCAACAGAAAAAGTACTTCATTAGAAACCCGTCTAAGCAAACTGACAAAGGATAACAAATCAAAACCAATATGTCATGGTTATTTTGTCATTTTAGAAACACTGCATAAGGTTTAATCCTTTCACAACAATCACCACAAGATAAAGGACAATTACTCCACAACATTCTGCCACTATAACAATCAGTGAGTGAAATGTGTGGCAGGCATTACAATAACATAGCATTTGTTCATGCGTTCATTTCATCATGGCTTTCCTTTAATGATCAACACCCTAAATTTTGGTAGGTCAGGTGTTGGCTACAACCCTGTGACCCTCCACAGATAAAGGCAGGAATGACCGTTACCTGCATCACATCTACTTCAGCTAAGGAGGTCTTCTCCATGGAAAGTGGGGAGACAAAAAGAGAGCGCTCATGTAGGAAGAATAGAGCACAGTGTAAAAGAGGTGGAAGGAAAAACAAGACATGAGGCATTCACCTGTTTGGTGGCAGCATCTGATAGGTTCCTGAGAGTCCATAGACAGTTCTGAACCAGTCGCTGGCTGGGATCTGTGAGGTGGAGACCCAGTGCCTGCATGCCACCTGAAAAGCATACACAAGCAAAATAGGTCATCATTCTGCTTTTAGACTTAAGACTAAAATTAATTTAAATAAAATCAGTCCATGTAACCCTGAAGTAAAATGTCAAAGAACCACTGCAAAATGTTTGCTGACTCACCAGCCTCAACAATAGCAGGTTTATTACTGGAACACACAGACAGGACTTTTAGCACACGGCTAGTGGTCCACAGCAACTTTTCATATGTATACGTCCTCATGATGTTAACCAGAGCCTGGGGACCTCCACTGGCCAAGATGATGAGCTAGAAGAGCAGATAAAGCATGAGACACTCAAGCAGGAGAAAAATAACATCTAAAAAAATAGATATATGAAAATATTTGAAAGACGCAGAACTGTCTCAATTATTATTCATTTAGCAAATTATGCATCTTACTTTGCTTTCTTGATTGCCATAAGCCAAGATCTGAAGGCAGTCTGTTGTGATGGCAAGGAATTTTACATTGGTTTTGTTCAACAATGCCACCATCTTCTGTAATCCTCCAGCCAGACGCACAGCCATTTTGGCTCCCTCCTGGTGCAGCAGCAGGTTGTGGAGAGTTGTGATGGCATAGAATAGTACAGAGTCCACTGGAGAGCTGAAATAAACAGGTCATTTATAACAAAGCCAGGAACCAGATTTTGGGAAAATAAGTCTTACACAAAAACCAGACATTATACATAAAGGTCCTATGCAACATTTAAGTATTAATCATTCTGAGTTATTCTCTTTTCTGACTAAATCACCAGAAATGATATCAGGATGAAAGCATGATGACTTGTAGGACTAACCCCAGCATTTTAACGAGAGCTGGGATGCCCCCTGATTTGAAGATAGCAAGCAGTCCCTCTCTGTGGTGGGAGAGATTGTGAAGGGTGCCAGCTGTGCATCGGGCCGTCTCAACATCACTGGTGTTCTGCATGGTCCTCACAATGGCCGACACCATTTGAGGAGAGCGCATGATGGCATGGCGTGAAGCCTCTTTCTTGGAGAGCTGATGCACCATGACTGCTGCCTTATTTACCACAACCTGGAAATCAAGGAGAGGAAAACATTCAGTGGTTTCATGCTATGCATTAGTACAAGGGTTATTAAGAACCAGAAGGTATTACTAAAAAAGAATATTACAAAATTTTACATATTATAAAAATATCATGTACCTGATCTTCATCATTTAGTAGCTTTGTGAGTTCTGGGATGGCACGAGTAGCCAGTTCTGCATCATCCTGATAGTTGATTAGATTGACCACAGCATGCTTAAGCATCTGTGAGGGTTCAGCCAGGCGCTGCACGTTGGTTGGGGTTGCACTGTCAAACTGTGTGGAAGGAATCTGCATGCCCTCATCAAGCGTTTCTGGAAACATGGCCGCCCTCACTCTCTGGGCTCTGGTCATGGCATACTGGCCATCAATGTCTACAGAATGCACAATGACAAGATAAACATAAGCTACAGCTGTACACAAGAGTATGTGTTAATTTTGTGATAACAGAACATATTGAACACATTTGTCTTAACAGTGCAGTGCAAATGTTCACACTAACCAAAATTCATAAAAGCACACCGCTTGTAGAGAGCTTCAACACGGGTATAAGGATCTAACTATTTTACCACAACTCATTCATAAATGTCTGCTATACCCAGCACATACATGCCTCAGGGTTAATCTGCACCAATAAAGTAAATGCACACAAACCTGCCACTTGGTCTTGGCTGAAGTTCTGGCTGAATCCTTGCTCCCATTCATACAGCACCTGGTTGTCCACATCCTCATCATCTGGATTACCCTTACCACTGAGGGAGGGAGCTGTGGTGGTTGCTCCAGAGTGGATACCTGAATCCAGGTAGGACTGCTGCTGCCAGTTACTAACTACGGCTTTGCGGTCTGGCTCCATTGCCATGTCAAGCTCCATCAGATCAGCTATAAATGGAAAGAGAAGCGCATGAAGCC
This sequence comes from Leptodoras nelsoni, assembly GCA_028566375.1. Lineage (NCBI taxonomy): Eukaryota > Metazoa > Chordata > Actinopteri > Siluriformes > Doradidae > Leptodoras > Leptodoras nelsoni. The sequence goes on along the minus strand of JAOVVG010000047.1, from coordinate 20,255,695 downwards.
AGCAATTAAACAGTCTGCAATTTCCTTAATCAACAGATTATATTAGTGATTGTAATCAACTAATCCACTTGTCTACTGGTGATGCAAATAATCTATAAATAATTAAACAAATTCAATGTATTCTAAATGCTGTCAAGCTTTTATGTAATTATTAACATTAGTATATATTACACATCAAAACTAATTATGGGACTACAATCTAAATAAGTATAAACAAAATCAAGTTACAGTTTAGAAAATTATTTTGGATGGTGTGGGACATAACTTACACTGGGTTGCCATGTTCCTTGCTCGGCCTGCTGCCAGCACAGCTTTCTAATCTGAAACAAACAGGCACAGTTAATTTCACACTCAGTGGTGACACACTAATTCAGAAAGGAATATTACTACTTGCTCAACTCATAAATATCATCAGCATGTGTGCATATGCTCAGAGAAGGATGAACTAAATCAAATATGACTGAATTTACCTTTTTCCTACACAGACTTATTACTACAGCAGGTCACAAAGTACATTTGTGATCTCAGAATTCCTGTCTCATTGTTCAGCAGTAACAACTGGTGTTGTCCAATTTCATATTTTTTTTTATGTAGAAGTCGCAATCAACCAATTAACCAAACAGCTCACAGCACACAGTGAAAGAGACGGCGTTTTCATATCACTAATTAAGGAAGGGCTGAGCATTTATGCAAGCTGCATTTTGTGCCTGCTAGAAAATTAAACTCCTACAGGGTCAATGTGTTCAAGCCATTTACTTCCTATTGCCCATAAACAGCAGTTAACACCTACTGAAGCTGAATGGCATTCAGTTACATACTCCACAGGGGCCCAGTGTTGCTTCCCTCCTACACAATTACCATAACATAAGGCCCAAGTGTGCCTTCTCTATGCAAACACAAAAAACCTCCCAAGATACCACACAAAATTCTCCATCCCGTATATTAAAATTACATCCATGGATCCAAACAAATATGTTCAACTGAAAGAACCACAACACTAATAATGTGAACACAGACTCAACATGCAGTAGGAGTTAAACTAGGCAACCCTTTCTAATGTAGTTCAGCTGGCCTCACCTCTACACCAACAATGGCCTTCTTTTGTCAGTGTTTGTTAGAGCAGTCTCTGAAACCATACTACTCAGAGTAAATAGAAGCAAGCAAATGGCTCAACCTGCAGGTTCCAACATCTGGAATAAATTGTGGTGATAGTGAGCAGCATGGAGGCCTTACCCACTGAGTGGCATGACTTACACTCGCACGCAATGAGGTTTCAGTCCAAAAAAAAACACAAAAAAAAAAAAAACACATACAGCCTTTAAACAATCCTGACTCCAAGACAAGCAAGATGAAGAATACCATTTTTACACTGCAGCTAATGCTTAGTTTCTTTAACACCACATCTGTAACACACAGATATATGGGGAAGACATGAACTAGTACATGAATACTTGTTTCCTACGCAGAGAAAAAACATCAATTGCTGCTTAGATGGTTATTTTCTGCTGACTGGTCAGCATCGGCAAAGCCTTGCATTGCCGTCTTACTAGCGGCCTTTTTTACTCCATGTACCACGTTTCTTCCACATCCTCAGTAAGGCAGCACATCATAGATGGAAATATTAAGTAAAAACTCAGAGGTACATTTAAGGCGCACCATACTAATTTTTTTAAACCACCTAAAGCAAAGATTTACTGCTCTAATTTATTTAAAAAGAGGGAGGGGCAGGGCCTTGAAATATGAGTGTCAGGAATCCAGGGCCTTGCACCAAGTTCCTCCACAGGGTCTGTGAAAACAGGTCTGGTTTGGAGCTACACTCATACTGTCTGCTGGCTTGAAGCTGATCCCAAATTTTAACACATTAGACCAGAAGACAAGCAGGACACCACAACCAACCAACCCGATAAACAGGAAAAACTAAATCAGTGAATTGAATGTGGAGATTAATAATGCTGGTTGTATTTTTTTTTCCAGGGAAAACCTGCTATTCAAACTGGAATCAGAAAAGTCCCAGCACAGAGCACAGTTTAGTTTTGCGTGCCCTGAACATCTAACAGCAGTATTAAAGATCAGTACAATGCAGACGGGTACACACACCGGCACACACACTGTACAAGTCTGTAACACCAACAATCATCACCAAAAGGAGTGCAACAAGAACCAGGCTGAGGGTATTAACTGGAAGGAAAAACACTAGTTGTATATGGATCGGCAAGATCGTTGTCTTGCTTCAAGCTATTTTAACTTTCAAATAAAAATGGCAGCTAAATATATAAAAGGATTGTTGTACAGATCCGTTAGGTAAACCCGGCAGACTGTAAGCACAGAAAGCTGCCCTAAACGCTGCACATCTGGACGAATCGCTCAAAAACGCTTAGATCTTGAAATGTAAATGCAGATAAAACTTACCAGTTAAAGAGCTCCTTTTACCGACACCACCACAGAAACACCCGAAAGTCGATGTGAACTTGCTCACACGGCTGCGCAAACACACACACGCCTAACACACGCCGGGATAACTGACCTGTAGCGTACGAAATCGGAGTGTGTTATCGGTGATGAGGGATCGTTTATTTCATTCCCAGTCCCGCACAATGCAGGTAAAATCACGCAGCTACTGGGGGGCAGCGGGAATCCGGGCAGAGGCAGTGAGCGCGCACCTTCCCCCGAGCCGATCCGGACCCGCAGCTCCCACCGCGCAGGGAGTCAGGTTTCACTCAGGCTCCTCCTCGACTTCCTCTCCAACCACCGCGGCCAAAACTACACTTTAAAACTCTTTGTTTGTAACTGGGGGAAGGGTACACGGGAATGGGAATAGTTTCTTTTTAGTAACACTGTCTACACTTTTTCTTTTAAATTTCCATCCGATATATTACCTCAAAGCTGCATATTAACAATGAGGATAAACTGTTATTAGAATGAAGGATGAATAAAACTAGCTTTAAGCCTACGAATTTTAGCGCACACGCAAAGATGTAGGCTGACATTAGAGCAGATTTGTAATGTAATTATTTAGCCAAGTGAGCCTCTCGGTGAAGAGAGTCGGTGCCGCGGTCCAGCTGCGTGTCCGCTCGGCTCGCCCCTCACCGCGCTTCAGGGACGGCCACATACACACACCGTTATCGCCTAACGTCAGCACTAATGTCCATACACTAATAAAATATTAGCCGTTTAATTAAACACTCCCATCCAGCCTACTTTTATTATAATAGCCCATTTGGAGCAGCAAGAAATCGCGTCCTAACCACCACAAGCTTCCAAACATAGCTGCTAGGTTAGCCAACTAGCAACAAACCCGTTCGTCGGGCTTCGGAGCCATACAACATTTAAGCTAGCGTCTACAATAAACATATAACTTCATAATTATATACACAAAAACCCTTGGGTGAACAACCCGTATAAAACCTGACACTCGGTCCGCTAGCTATTTAGCTAGCGCACTGCTGCATGAGCACACACACACACACACGGGACAAATCGGCATGACCAAAGAGCTGGGTCGGCTAACGTTAGCTCACTTACCGACACAACGAGCACGTTTCATTAAAATTACCGCTTTACATCACGAAACGACACATACCTGAGTCAAAGGAGGGCTATCGCTTCCTCAGGCGTCAGGTTACAGCCAACAATTTCCACTACAATCCGGGAAATCTTGTGTAAACCACCCGCAGTACACTCCACCTCCTCCGCGGAAAAGGGGGTAAAATATCCTAGCTTCTCCCGCAGCGAGCAAAGTAAGATGGCGTCAAACCTTCAGAGCGAGCCATTATAAAAACTCCTGCGGCCATGATATCCCGTCGCCTCGCTTAAAGTAGATCCTGCTCCGTCCGTTTTTTTTGATGACACATACAGTAAAAAAGGAGAAACCAAATGAAATCAGACAAAAGAAATATTTTATTAGAAATTATTTTTTTAAACATAAACGGTGGGATCAAATTCTTTAATCACGTAGCCCTGCTTTACACTTGCGCAGGAACACATGTGCTGTAGTGCGGCAGAGGGACGCACCCCCTCATTAAGTTTTGCGGCTGCTCCAGTGTGCACAGGGAAGCGCGTCTCCGAGGCACAAATGATGGTTGAATAGGTGGGAATGTGCCTCTGAAACCTGTCTGTTCGCCACCAGAACACTCTGCTTTTAAAAGTTTCTTATAAACAGATCCGGGTTGCTTTTGGGGTGGTGAAGAATTTTAGATTTCTAAGGTGACATAACGTTAAATTTAACCGGATGTGTTTAATATACTTTTCAATTATATTATATTTAAAAAAAAACATGTCTGATAATTCGTTAAAACCTGACATTACTGTATTTACATTATTGGTCCCTGCTCTGTTTAGTCAGTGGAAATAGATGAAGCTCAGCTTGTAGCTAGATATTTACCTTCCATGGCCTACTGTTAGCATGTAGCTTGTTTTTCCAGTCTCTAGGAACAGGACGCTGATTTTGCTCTGTTTCTTTATGCAAAAAATAATACCAGAATATTTCATATATAAAAAAAATAATCGATCCTGATCTCAACCAAAGTAGCTGTATAAGGTCCCTGTGCCAATAAGACTTTTACTGCAGCCTAACGGCTAAAGAGGTTCATATGTTAATATCATGATCTGTACTCAGGTACAGCTGAGAGATAATATATCACTTTTAATTATTTCATTAATCTCAACAAACTTTACTGTGTTGAGCATAGATGGCTTTTTTAAACGAGAATAATGCACCCATGTCTCAAATTAACTTGGATAAATGAATAAATGCACAAATTATCATTATGAATAAATGCACACATCTAACATAAGCAGCCCATATAAATTAGAAATGTATTGTTACTTTACATGAATATCTGCTGATAACAGAGTTTTCATTAACAATTGCAATTGTTTAATAGAAAAAGAAACATTGATTTCTGTGGATTACTTCTTTATTACCTGTGTTGATAAATCTGTCACTCTGTCTTCCTTCTTCTCATCTGAGTCATACTTGTTTACATTTTTATATCACCTGACTATCAGACACAAACGAAATTCCTTTAGGGAATTCCTTTAGTATTTCTCAGGTCATTTTAAAACAATAGTGGATATCAGAATTGTACTACCTGAGCATATCTGACTTAAAGGAAAATAAGAAGAAGAAGGAGGAGAGGAAGAAGAACAATAATATAAAAATAATCAATATCATCCTTGTTACACATATTAATAATTAGAAAACCTGTTTTAATAATTCTTACTTACTCACAGTTCCACTTTTTAATGGGCTTTTGCACAATATATATCTTATCCATTAATAAAAGTGTTTCTTAGTTAAATATTGTGTTTTTAAAAAAGGTGGTTTAAAAATACATGCTGTGAATAACAAAAATGATACACACTATTAAATACTTTGCTTTCCTTTTTTATTATGAACCATAGTAGAAATGCATTAAGAGTTTGACTCCCTGAATGTGCTGCAGTCATCATGAAATCATTAGCTGCTCATTTATTAACATACTAGCGAGACTAAAGCTGTACATACTGCAGTCCTTCTGTACTTGGAAGGTGTTCACATTCTTAAACCAAAACAAGGGGTCTGGAATGAAGGTAGATGGTAAATATTTTATATTAGAGGCATGTGGATAAAGAAAGGATGGGAATGAATGGGAAAGCATTGTAGTCTGTATCCTACCCGCAATGTGGTAGGAAAAATTATGAGTTATGACAAAGAAATAGAATGCCAGCTCAGAGATGCATGCACATACGAAACTGGATTACATATGCATAGGCTGTTTATCTCCCAGTAGGTTCAGAAGGAGTCTAGAAGGTCATGTGCATAGCCAGGAGTGCTCGTTTACCTAAAGACGAAGCGAGGTCACATCCCACAAGGATGCAATGGGATGCATCGAGTTCCTTGAGTACATTTGAGCAAAAGAGATGGAGAAAGAGGTGGTGGTGGTGGGATTTTATTTGTGTGAAAAGCAGACTTTCCCCTCGGGAAGCAAGTGGAATTGATGCAGTGTACAGAGGGGAGGGGCACCTTTCTCCATACGTGAAAGGAGGGGTCAAGCTAAAACCCACTTGTGTGCTCACACGATTGTGTTCCCTGAACTCAACTTAGCCAAAGGTTTTGAACCTACATCGTGGCATCCACAATAACGTCTGGCAAAGGACATAGACTCTTCCATGAAGTGCCTGGGTCTTGCCCAGCATTATTGCCCATACCAACATGCAGAATAAACAGGGACACAGAGCAGCACACAGCACTGTGCTACTTGGAGCAGGCACAGATGCTCTTAGGCATGTTCATGCACTTTTACATTAATTACAATTTATAGATCTTATTAATCTAAAGTTTGACATTTGTTTGATATTGCAGTATAAAAGAGTGACTGAAGCTCTTTCATGTGGCGATGCATGTTTGAGCACAAGCTGCAGAAGCAACATATGGAGGTGGGGAAAATGAAATAAGAT